>JABXWE010034664.1:0-24448 GCA_014611495.1 Limonius californicus
AGGCTGGCTTCGAAAGATTGTAACTTCTGCGCTAAATTCGCTTTGCATTTACCCAATTGGCCCAACAATTCTTCCTTAACCTTCCCCTCTTCGTCCCTATCCGCAATCATACGGCTTATACGACCCTCATAGTGGATGATTTTACTATGGAGTTTTTTGTAAGCACCACCGTGAATTGAATCCTCAAACTCCTCGATCAATTCCCTCAACTGCCTAAGCCCTAACACAATAGCCTCTTGATCCTCAACAAAAGAAAATGGATGTGAAGGAAATTCGAAATATTTATCCCCCTTCTCCTTCTTAATGGCCAATCTCAACAATTTTCGCAAATTATCTAATGTGCCTTCCGCCTTTACACCACGGATACTCAACTCATAAGAAATTTCGGAAGTGTTTAACCGATCGATATCCATATTGTTACGCCTTAAATTAATATAAACAATCTCCCTAAAAATATACAACAGCAAATAATATGCAAACTTCCCTAATATTACAACCCCAAAATAATTTTTCCCAAAACAAAACCTTGTTGCAATTGTCTTATTAATTACACCAGTAAATATAACTACAATTTAATTATACAGTATAACTACAGTCACAGCCCCACAACGTTGGGACGCCAAAATTTTATATGACGCCTTCCAATAATATTCAAAATATATGCAACCCAAATCGCGAAAATGAAAATCTAAAGCAAAACAATGAGGCGTACAAAATCGGAACGTTACAAACGTTTAAATGTTATGTTTATCCTCGACGTAGGTGTCCATTCTTGTTTACCCACATTTTTTCAGTGAAGCGCTGAGGAAGCTAAAAATCAATATTCTGTTGACGAAATCTAAAAGAATACTCCGATATGAATTATGGATGTGACAGTAGGTTTGTGAAATTCATATTCGATGTTCCTGTCGATTCTTGTTTACGACAAGCTTGACAAGCGATACGTCGAAGTAAAAATTCAGCGCTTGGCACAATACAAAAATATATTCCTTTGTATTACTACAAAATATAGATACCAAAGCTTACTGTTCATGCAACGACAAGATATCGTAACCATACAAGAAAATTGACTTTCTGCTATGTTTTTGTAGAAGTTTCCTGTAAAATGTTATATATCACAGAAGTTAAATTTATAACTTCTGCTTTATTGTTGCTATTACTAATACTTTGTAATTCTACCCTATAGGAATACACCCCGAAAATAAGTACTTACGATGGGTGTTATTTTTATTCCCGCCGTTACTGTCGATTCTTGTTTACGCTAATACAATCTGACTCAACTTTGAAAACTTTTGTTTGGTTTTGGACATTTCCCAATATTAGAATTCCAGAACTTATAAAGATTCTTTGTATAACTCTCGGTTTCTTTCAGGCGCCGCCGCCCCCGCCTCCGATTCAAACCAGCACGGGCGATTTATCGCTAAACCTCAGGCCCGGATCTAAGACAACCAGCGCACCCAGCAGCCCTGCGAAGTCCCGGGAATCCCTCCTGCAGCGTGTCCAATCGTTAACAGGGCAGGCCCGGGATCAAGGGGCTTCCATCCTAGGCGCCGCCGTTTCGAGCGCCAGCAGGGTGACATCTTCAGTGTCAAGTGGCAGACATCTGACGCTGCTCGTCGTTGACGATCAGAACACAGACTGGTCCAAATACTTCCGGGGGCGACGCATCGGAGAATATGACATTCGTGTCGAACAAGCCGAATTTAAAGAGATCACTGTCACCGCCACCGCGGAAACCGCCAACGTGTCGATGGCCGTCTTCAGGGGTGGAACGAGGGTTGGGAGATCGTTCAGGCCCGACTTTTTGTTGGTAAGGCGGCTTTTGTCTTTGTGCTGTCGAGAGTAAGGTGAAGAACTGCGTGTAAAGGAATTTTGCGGTAAAAAGCTGTAATTGCTTTGTGAGAATAGGGATCGACGTCGGCATTAAGATTTCAGTGTGACACAAAAGGAGGAAAGCGGCTAGTAGTCTTTTAAATGAAGGATGCTGGGAAATTCTTTTTAGGATTTAGGAAAGTAGCGCTTCAATAGCTTTTTGTTGAAATATGTGTAGAAAAAGAGGATTGGGAGTTAAGATTTTTAGATACTTTTGTCGAAATCTCTATACAGTCCGGTTTTTATATTATCCAGCCTTGTAACAGTTTTATTATGAACTCTTCATTCAATATTACATACATTTATGTAAGCAGAATTAGAAGCTCTAACAGTTGATTAACTTTTCTACAGTTGAGAAAAACTACAACATTTTAATATTGCAGCAATGTAGGAGAACTTACACTATTGCGATTTAAAATTGTAGATTGTACATCTCTTAACTATCTTTTAAGCTTGCTAATTTTTCGAAAGCTTCCATAATTTTTTTTAAATAATGGAGTATCGATTATCGCATCGCGATATAATTCCAGAAAAGTATCAAGTATCGGTATCGCGGTACTTTTTTAATTATCGATTATCGCAGATTTGCGATATTTCAGCGATACTATTTTGCTGAAGCATTTTACATAATTAAAGTTTATAGGTAATTCCAGTTCCTGAACCACGTTTAGGTATACTGCGTAGGAATGTAAATATTGGGTAAAACGTAAAACCCTGAGGCTGTTTATCCTTTCCATATAGAGAGAATTAACAGTAACAATACTCAATACTTTGTCTTACCGTCCAACTTCTTGAAATATTTTAATCTTTAACAAATGTCTTTTAAGCATCGGTCCTTAAATATTTTTTTGTGGATCAGGCTTTAAAGACATAAAAGAACTGTTTCTTAAATATAATACGACCCTTCCTTCAAGTGCTTCGGTTAAAAGACTTTTTAGTACGGCTAATTCGGTGTTGAGCGATAATTATGGTACGTTTCTAACGAGATGGCGCTCACGGAGCATTTGCTAAACAAGATCTTTATTTCATACATTTTTTATAAATTCGAAACTGTACAGAAAACTTTCCGTCAGTTTAACATAAAACAAATCAACACAAAATTAATGCTATATTTTACAACTAAATTGTTAAACAGAATATAACAACACGCTACATTGTAATGAGGAATTAAACAGTAATAAAGTGACAAGCAAATCTGCCTGCAGTAAAAATGTCATTATTGCAAAAACACAAAAAAGTTTTGCAGGTCTAAATCGTTTATGTTAAATGACATAATGAAACGACTGTGGCCTAGAAGTTAGCACCTTAGAGATCTACGCTGAAGGTCTGGTGTTCAATTTTCCAAAACGAAACATTAGGTAACTTTTAACGGCCGTTCCTCTCGCAAAGCCATGATAAACCAGCGACGTATTCGACCAAGTAATTTTTTCTGGACTAGAAGTGTTTACATTTTCCGTTGTTTGGGGCTCCACGTTAAAGTGTAGGTGCTCTATATCTGCGTCACTCTAAAACGTTAACATAAGCATAGGCAATATTTTTGTGTCGTTCTAATATTACTTAAAAAAACACCACTGAGGATATTTCATTTTGTTGCATTTAAAACAATTTAAAACTACTATAAAGGAATCTAAATATCAAGGCAATAGATTTGCTTAGCAAAAATATTTTTTGCATACATTCTGTCCTACAAAATCTCTTTGTTTAGTTTGAAAAAAATTTCTCAAATTCAGGTTTGTTGTAATGTACAACAAATTGTACATTGAAAAATATATGTTTATAAACGGAGAAAAACTAATTTTATGTGCTTCTTTTTCTATAGTGGAATTATTGGCTAATACGCTTTCAATATAGAAATATCCAATTTAATTTATAAGACACGCAAATTAACAAAATTAAAACAGACATGATTTATCTACTTTCGATGGCAACAAGTGTGGGTTTTATTATTGAATTCAAATCAAAATCAATTTCTGTGGCTAACCTATCATTGTCACATATTAATGCGTTTTATTTAGAATACAAAAACAGAAACGTAATCTTTAACTCCGTTCAAAATCTGATAGTGGTTAATCAAAATATACTAGAATGATTCGCAAATTCAAATAACAATATGAACTTGGTGACAATTATCTGTTAAACGTATGCTTGATTCGGTTACATATGTTGGTATATATTCAACCGCTCGTACTTCGTAGAGCACATAAAGCCATCGGTTCCGGTTTTCATACAAACATCTTTGACAATCGTAAACCATATAGTGGAACTTCTCTGCGCGATGGGTTAGGTTAGCTTCCTGTCCGGCATACGTGCAAAGAAGGCTCACAGAAACTCCTAATTGTACGAAGTAGTACGTAGGTACGAGGGGGTATAGATAAGTTAGCCTACCATATAAAACGCCACAATATTTCAACACAAAATTTTATTTATTCAACATAATCTCCTTTAAGACTTATACATTTAACAGAACATACTTAAAGTAATTCCAAGCCATTTAAAAACAGTCTTTGTCTTGGTCTGCAAACTACTCTTCAACGGCAGATATTGCTTTGTCATTTGTCGAAAACCTTTACCTTTCAAATGTTTTTTAGTTTTGGGAACAAATAATAGTCTAACGGTGCTAAATCCGGAGAATAGGGCGGGTGGTCACCAATTCAAAACCAATTTCATCAATTTTTTGCAGTGCAATCAACGACCTGTTTGCAGGAGCGTTGTCTTGCCAAAAGAGCACACCTCTGGCAAGTTTTCTGTGGCGTTTTCTTATGTAATTTAGTTAGCATATCAGTATAATATACTCCCGTGATAGTTGTATCCCGTTCCAAATAATCTATCAGAATTATCTCATCTCTGTCCCAGAAAACTGAAGCAGAATCTTGTCAGCCGATTTTTGAACACGGAATTGTTTGGGTCGTGGAGAACCAACATGCTTCCACTATTTGGATTGATCTTTAGTCTCTGGATCATAGTGATGGATCCACGTTTCATCCATAGTAACAAGCCGATCCAAAACGTTTGAGGAATCTTCTGCTGTCAATCGAACGCGCTTCTGATCAACGTTCAGGCATCTTGGAATCCATTTGACCGAAAAAATCAATGTTTTCCGGAGTGGTCGCAGAAATTGGTCTTCTAATCTGATTTTCCTCTTTTATATTCCGCAATCCAATTTTTAATAGTGGCGTATGAAGGACACTGATCACCTAAGGTTTCTATCATATCAGCAAAAATTTCTTTGCCCGATAACCCTTTCCAAAATAAATACTTCATAACTGACCGAAACTCGATTTTTTCAAATTACATCTTTTTCGCAGACATGCTGTTTTCAAAAATTCACAGTTTCATCACCGTTCAACTTATGGATGTCAAAGTTTGAAAACTTATTTATAAAACATCATAGTTGTAACCATAGCAACCATATTCACTTTTCTTTACTAGAAACTTTCCAGGCTAACTACACATCAATGCCCCCTCGTAATTAACACATCGTTGGCGTATACGCCGAAAAAGAAGGACGATCGTTATCAAATCTCGTAAGTTTCAATACTTTTCTTCTTAGAAGTTGTGTTAAAACGATAATAGCACCAAAGAAGAATGTTTGAATCCCAATTATTATGTCTGTGGATACCATTCGTCTAAAATTCTGCAAAAAAGTTTAACAAATTGTCAAAGATAAACAGAAATTTTCCTTTAATACCCGGGATAATATAGATTTGTAAACATATTTTAAAAATAGAAAAATTGGCTGCGAGTTTGAGCAAAACATTTAAGCAAAAGTTGTTAAGAAAACATAAATATAATAAATATAATTTAAATACAATTACCCAAATATATTTACAGATTAACAGAAAATTTAGCAGCTTGCTGTATTTAGCATTTACTACATTATTTATTAATTTAATAAACCTTATTTATTAGTATTTAATACACTCAAAAGGACACATTACAAACAGTAAATATCAGTCACATTTGCACCAATAATATTAAATTAAATACAGACGATCACGTGACTTGTGTTACAGCACCGACACCATCGGTGGTCGAAATCGGGAATTGGATAGACCACCTTGAATAAAACAGTAACTCATAGTGGGTGCCATGTCAATTAAATAATTCATGCCAATCTGAATATGGTAATTTATGAGTTTCTAGTAGTTAAACTAGAGCCTAGTTAAACTAGGTCTTGTATTGGCTAACATTTCCATTAGACCTTGAGCGTATGCGTAAGTCTTCTGATGGAGTCGCAGCTTCCCGTTAAGATACTTTATTTATCACAGTTTTATTTTCAGTTCGCAGTTTTTTTAAACGACTAATTTTTTTATGAAAAATAATTATTTTGTATAGTTAAAAAGTAGTTTTCCATGTATTTCCATATATTATTTTTGAAAACATAATGTTCTCATTTTTAAATGCAAAATATTCATCAAAAAATGAAGAAACTATTCATGAATAAATTTGAAAAAGTTAATAAAATAAAATATTACTAATAACTGTCACATGAAATAAAATTGTATTATGTCATCGTAATACACCAAGGTTTCTACAATTATTTTCAGTTTAGTCCAAAGTCCTCCAAATTCTCTCATTTTAAACTGAAAAGCAGGCCAAACTCTTATAAGTGAAAAAAATGAAAAATATTTTTACTTAAATAACGGGTTGAAATATATGCAAAATGAAAAAAACTCACTTTTCCGTAAAACCCGTTACGTCTTATTCGATTTTGTTCAAGCTAAAATAAGTGAACAAAACAACAACAAAGCATGTGAAAAAAGTGTTTTTTAAAATATGTGGAGTGCACCAATGGGAGTACATCCATCAAAACGTTATGACTTGCCTAGACTTACGACAAACTTAGATTTAAGCAAGAATTGTTAGAATCAAATTGCTAGATAGTGTAAACTAGTTGCAGTGCAAACGTCACTTGGCGTAATTATAATAAAAAAAAGCAAATTTTAGAAAATGTACGACATATTTATAATTCGAAAAAGTATAGCGGAAAACTACCGCAATTCAACAAAGCCAAATTCCTTGCTCAGTGTGTCAGTTAATGTTTGAAATATGCAAACGTGCACATTATCTTCAAAAACGAGTAGTAAGTTCATCTAAATATAACTTATTCACAATTATTTTCTGTCATGGAAGGCTTTAGAAATCTGTAAACGTGAGCGAATTGAGTTTATAATTTATACGCTTTATTTGTGTAATTTTGGAGTTATAATTCTAAGGACAAACTATTACATCTACCAAACATGCCGTCAGTCAATTTCCATGTTAAAAATACGAGGGGAGTTTTTAACGTTATCTATGGAAACAAAAGGCTATCGTGATAATTTTATTATGTCAAATCTTTGCGACATTTTAGAGTGTATCCTCCAAGTTTGATACAACTCGCTTAAGATTTGTCATTTCTGTATAGAGTTAGAGGTGCAAAAATGATCGATTTAAATCTTGAACACAGAAGCGTCATAAAATTTCTATTGAAAGCAGGCAATAATCCAAAGCATATCCATGAGAGAATGGTGGCTGCGTATGGAAATAATTTTGGTGTACGCAATTCAAATGGAGCAGGGAGTCCATTCAGGATGACCCAAAGTGGGGAAGACCTCTTAAATCACGAACACAGGAGGCCATAGAGAAACTTGAAGATTTGGAATTGACTGATCGCCGAATGACAGTTTTAGTTATTGCAAGAGAAACGGGCATATCAGAACCATCTATTTTTAAAATCCTTCATGAATATTTGGGAATGAGCAAGTTCTTAGCAAGGTGCATTCCCAGGCTGCTCACTCCTGAACAAAAATTGTGTAGGCGACAAATTTGCGAGGATAATTTGGTGGCTTTATCCCAAGATGAGGACTTCTTCTTTAAAATTGTAACTGGGGATGAGGACTGGGTACACCACTGGGACCCACCGACTAAACAAGAGATTCATGAAATGGTTTCATAAGGGCTATCTACCACCCAAGAAGGCGAAGACGCAATTCTCAGAGGGCAAAGTGATGGCCACAGTTTTCTGGGATGCTGAAGGGATTTTATGGGTTGAGTATATGCCAAAAGAGTCTACAATAACAGAGAATGTCTACAAACAGACAATAATCAATTTGAAAGCAGTTATACGCGAGAAAAGACCTCACAATTTTGCTCAGAAAATTGTGCATCTGCATGCAATTGCAGGGTACATAAAGTACCAATCGTTAAAGAAGCAATTGATGAATGCGACTTTGAGGAATTACAACATCCATCGTACAGTCCTGACCTCGCTCCCTGTGACTATTATTTCTTTCCAAAACTCAAAAACCACTTGGCGAATGCGGAATTGAAAAATTTTGAAAAGTTTGTTTGTTCTCTAACTTGTTTTCTTCATACTTAGGTAGCATAAAAAACTCCTCTCGTATTACCAGCAGAATATGCATTCTAACATATGAGGCTTATTCGAAAACTAAAGGCCGTTTTTATATTCCCGCTGAATGTGGGGCGTGATCAATTTGGTGCGTTGCAGAGTTGCTTTAGTGGTTGATGAGCTAGTCCATACGTAATTTTACCATGGTTTTATCATTCTATTGAGTAATAAAACGCTAAAATAAACACTATAATTGAAAATCTTGCCAACTGTGATTGGTTTGCTCCATGCAAAAGAACGAAAATGATGCCAAAATGCGCAAAGTTTATGTTCCAAGCATCATGAGTGGGAGAAAGGGCAGACAATAGACTACGAGCATCAGAGATGGCTGAACAAATCTTGCAGGATGAGGAACGAAGTAGGAAACCTACTGTTCAACGACGATCTTCTGAAAAGTGAACAACAAAATTCGCGAAGATCGGCGTTTCACGGTTTTGGAACAATACTGTACGAAATTGTCACAAACACGCCACAGTACCACAAACGTTATGCGAGGTGGTTGCCAAACATATTGATGGATGTCCACCAAAACCAGCGCGAGACTGATGGCGATGAGTACCTAAATAACATTGTGACTGGCGACGAGCCGTAGATTTCGTACACAAATGCTAAAACCAAGCAATGGAATGCAGTAGAAGTATGCGAGTACCTCAATCCCAATAAGTTCGAGCTTTTGAGAATCGAAAGCTTGTGGCTTCTGTTTTGGAACTGGAAAGCGCATTGTTGATTGATTACCTGGAATGTGGTACGGCAAATAATGCAGACGAGTATGATGAGACCTTAAGAAAGTTGAGAATGGCGAGTCAGAACAAAAGACGAAGATTGCTGACCTTTGGAGTCGTGCTTTTGAACGATAACACTCAACAGTACGCGGCGGCTCGCACTGTGCAAGTCACTGAACAATTCAATTTCGAAATTGAGAAAACAAGCGGCAACCTTCAAAGATATACAAAAACTTGTACTGTTATAAGTGTTTAAATTCGAATAGTGACTATGTAGAGAAATAGTTTACGAGTGTAACTAAGGTTTAGGGATAATACTTTTTTTCTACTTTACATTTTTGTTTTATTGCCGATCGGCGTTTAATCTTCGTTTAAGCTTGGTACCATACATGTTAGACGCTTTTAATACAGAATAATCGCGAACGGATAATAAACTTGTTAACATCTATCTTTTAAGGGAGAATAAGATAATAAAACGAATGAAATAATATAATTTTATTTTGATACGAAATAAAAAATAATCAACTATAATTGAAATTGATTAACAATGAAGCTTGTACTCAAAGTGTATTAGAAAAAATCAAAATGCGATAATAATAATTGGGACACCATGCCGTAATTATCAGGCTCCAAAAACAAAAAAAATGATGATAGGGGTAATTCACAATTTAAATTTTCTAGTTCAAATAATCAGATAGGTTTTTAATCAATATTAGTAGATGGCACGAGTACTGTTCGTTACCTAGCAACATTGTTTTTTTACTGAATAAGCTCAGTAAAAACAGTATTAGCCAATACAAAAAATGTTTATTATGAAGTTTTCGCACAAATGTTAGGCCTAAACTGTGTTAATTCAGATTACTCCGAATTAACTTTGCTCTGGCTAATTGTCTTGGACAAAAAGCTCGTGGTAGTGTCGTAAATACTACCACTTACTCACACTTCTAAATAGGTCTTCAAATTAGTGGACTGTATATTAGACCGTTTTTCTTTAACTTAATTTAGAAAAACGGGAGCCCAAAAACCAACCCTTGCTTGGACAACCATTCAAACCAAGGGATGAAAGTGAACTGTTTTATTTTACAAATATATACATAAGGTTACATAAAATGGGCGGAGGATCTTAACTGACCACCTGCAAAATATAAAGCGGAGCCGATTGCCACTTAAGGGTGTCGGCATTTGCGACTGAAACGTAATCCCGGACTTTCTGGGAAGGAAACGGCAATAAACAATGTTTCCAATCTGTAACATATTTTCACTTAAGAACTAAACAAACTGCATTGCGTGTCCCTGGTGTCTTGTAACATTGCAATGGAGTTCAAATAGAATTTTAATGTGAAGAGAACGCAGTGAAAGCATGAGCGAGTATTTTGTGATATATTGTACGTTTTTACTATGAAACTGACGTAAAATATCAAAATGATGTAGGCGAGATTACAACGCAGTAAAAACAAATATTTACCTATACAAAAATATGAACTATAATATAAAAGGAGTGCGAAAACGGTAATTCTTGCTTTAATAATAAAAATATCGAAATTTATATCCCTATGTAGAACCATATTGCGACAGATTTTAAAACTATATTTCATTGTAAAGGGATCTTTAAGCAAAAAGTATCATATTAAACTTCTATATTACAATGGAATGGGATGTATACTTTTACATTCCTGAATATCCTATGAAATCCAATTGTTTCTGCGTTATTTAATCATCTGGATAAACATTTTAGAAATTAGTGCTTATCCTCTTGCAATAATAGAAGTAATTAACACCAACTTTTTAAAAAAGTGTCGAATATTTAGTCTTCAAAAAAGCGTGAACACTTTTAGCGACGGGGAAGGTATCGATGCTTAAAGGATCGCGTGTTGATACCAGTCTCCAAAACTATATCGAAGTATCGAAGGTGTAGAAAATTTCAAAGTATGGAAGTATCGGAGATATAGAAATATTTATCAAAGTACGGAAGTGTCGGAGATATAGATATACTTATCAAAATATGGAAGTATCGGAGATATAGAAATATTTATGGAAGTATGGAAGTATCGGAGATATAGAAATATTTATCAAAGTATGGAAGTATCGGAGATATAGATATACTTATCAAAGTATGGAAGTATCGGAGATATAGAAATATTTATCAAAGTATGGAAGTATCGGAGATATAGAAATATTTATCAAAGTATGGAAGTATCGGAGATATAGAAATATTTATCAAAGTATCGGAGATATGAGACAACATTATTCAAATATGAAGTATCGGGATATAAGAAATATTTATCAAAATATGGAAGTATCGGAGATATAGAAATATTTATCAAAGTATGAAACTATCGAAGATATAGAAATATTTATTAAAAGTATGGATGTATCGGAGATATAGAAATATTTATGAAAGTATGGATGTATCGGAGATATAGAAATATTTATCAAAGTATGGAAGTATCGGAGATATAGATATACTTATCAAAGTATGGAAGTATCGGAGATAGAGAAATATTCATCAAAGTATGGAAGTATCGGAGATATAGAAATATTTATCAAAGTATCGGAGATATAGAAATATTTATCAAAGTATGGAAGTATCGGAGATATAGAAATATTAACACTACATTGCTTGTAAATGAAAAATGTATGTGTTTTATTAGTTACTACTGTACAGGGTGGACCAGCTAAGTTATCCACCGATAAAAATGGTTGACTTAATCCAACATACATATATCACAGCAACTGAGACATTTACATTTTTTACAGTATAGAAATGGATCATAGGTGTTTTCTGTCAATTTGATTTCTTGCTATAGTAATTAACAGTTTTACTAATATTAATTATATTAGTATTTAACAAAAAATTCACCGATTGGTGCAACCGTGTTATAGTAAAACTAAACAAATGAAAAACAATACAAAATAAAGGGCATAAATTTATTTAAATCGGTATATGTGAAAAATTACCTCCACCTACCAACCTACCAACGTTCCGTATACTAGCCTTTTATTCTACCCCAAAGAAAAAAGTTTAGTGGAGTGACATCGCAATTTCTTGGGGGCTATAGATACACAGCTCCTCTTCCGAACTAGTTTACTCCAAATACATTATTTAATTATAACAATTCAACGGTAGTACGCAGGATAGCCATCGTGTTGGTAAAGCAGTTTTTGTCGTACATTAAGTTCTACACATTCTAACAGCCCGGGTAAAATGTTTTGTAGAAGTCTAAGCAGCGTTGTCCAGTAACCTTTTCGTGGAAGAAGTGCGGTTCAATAATATGTTTATCTGCTATACCACACCAAACATTTACAGAAAAAACTCTATGAAAAGGGGGTAATACGTAAACAGTGCGGATAATCTTGTGCGTAATAGTGTGAGTTATCCCTAATCATTTCACCATTGTTTGGGAAGTTTGCTTTAATATACATCAACAACACAATTAAAAATAAAATGAATTCAAAGAAGTTGATTCTGAAAGAATTTACAAAATTCTTATCTTCTCCGAGGGTCATTGTCATGTAGTTCTTACACCAAAGTAACATCATAGAGATGAAATACATTATTTTATATTTGGAATTCTTCTAACTTAAGTTTTACTAATACCTACATTTGTGCTTATATCTTTTTGACTTACATGGGGATTCTCATTCGTCGCCTCTAAGGTTGTTAACTGATTTTCCATGTTCGTAATCGTTCTGAGCCTACATCTTCTGGATTTACCAAATTTAACTTCGATTATTAATGAAGTTTCAAGACTGCCAATATTACAATTTACTTTCAGTTTAGACCGCGTCATCATTTGGGGACTACACCCAGCATTATCAGGTAAGCACCGACCTGTAGCTTGTCTGCCTTTACAAGCATTTGCTCTAGAAGTTTGAGCAATATTTGTTCGTAGGCCCTGCCTGCCTAAATAGGACCGCGTGCTTATATTAATCAAACCTTGGGGCGGAGAAGGATTTGATTTCTACCTTACAGTAAAAGCACTACTGATAAGATTGAGCATGTTCTTAGAAGGTATAGCATAAAGACAGTCTTTAGGACTAATGAAACTTTGGGAAACGGTTTCAGATTCGTAAAGGATCATATATCAAATTTAAAATCAGCCGGGATCTATAATATCCCTTGCTCCTGTGGCTCAAACTACATCGGACCAACTGGTCGTTCCATTGAGTTAAGATTGCGAGAGCACAACGGTGATTGCAAACATAAACGCATCACAAAATCTGCGGTGGCTGAACATACTGGTTTAACTGGACATAAGATGGACTTTGACAATGCTCGGGTACTCGCCAGAGTGCCTCATTACTTCCCTCGTATCATAAGTGAAGCAATTGAAATTGAAAAACAACCTAACAACATAAACAGGGAGGATGGTTTTAGACTCAGTAAAGCTTGGACTCCAGTAGTTTATCCTCTAAGGACTCCTACGCATCATCGATCACACGATCACGCTCCACCGGATCCGTCGTTGCCCAACGGTGACACCCAACCAGAACTCCATCGTGCTGCCCGACTAGCTCGAAGAGGTTTAAATACCTACGCTTCCCGGATTTAGTTCAGTGTTCTATTCACTCTGAAGATGCAAGTTGCAATGTCTTGCGAGACGTTAGTTTGTATGGGTTCACAAACAGCTAACAGGCATAAGCCGATTAAGTAATATTGTCCTGGCAAACAAAATACATCAAGATCAAATCCTTGTCCGCCACAAGGTTTCAATAATCTAAGCACACGGCCCTGTTTAGGCGGGCAGGGTCTACGAACAAATAAAGCTCAAACTTCTAGAGCAAATGCTTGTAAAGGCAGACAAGTTATAGGTCGGTGCTTACCTGATAACGCTGGGTGTAGTTCCCAAATGACGACGCGTTCTAAGCTGAAAGTAAATTGTAATACTGACAGTTCGAGAAACCGCGAAAGCCGCAAAGAAAATAATTTTCAAAACGTTTGAATATTTTTTCAGACGGTGGCCTTCTAGTCGTATAACGCCGAATATACAAATTGCGGATTGCAGTTGCATTTCAATGGCATTATTTGAGAAAATCTTCCATAAAAGTTTAGTAAATAGACAGCTCGTAGACAACATTGTTCAATTTATTTAAATACTTGCCATGTTTCGTTACCTTAGATACTTTGATATTTTATATAACTCTATAATTGCGATACTTTTGATGCTTTCGATACCTCTACAGTTTCGATATCTTTGACATTCAAATATGTGTGTGATTGTGATATATCAATACTAACCTGTATTCGATACTCATACTGCGGTATCGCCCAGCCTATTAGTCGCTATTCGATAATACCTATTACATATTAACTTTCTTAAACCCTGTTTATTATTTTAGAATTTGAAATGACGTTAAGTTAACTATAAAGGGATGCATGTTATGGAATATATAAACTTAATAATTCGTACAGTAATTTTACATAGTATAAAATATTTCCAAATGTAATGCTCAATATTACAACTTTACTTATAAATGTGTTTTATATGTAGAACCATTGTATCATCAATCAAATTAAAATTAATTTTCTTCATGCATTTATATGAGCACACGTAAACAAATATCATAAATATAATCGCCCAAATACATAAATAATGCAGACGCCAGACAGTATTGGTTGTTGAGACCCATATCCTTGATTTGATGGACGAGGAATTTGGCATTGCAAAACACCCTGAACAGTGAAATACATTTTTTAATTTTATGATATTGCGTAACTCTGTTTAATAGTATATTTCTATATTTACATTATTAAAGCACAATCTTTTATTTTACCCACGTTAGACCGCTTTGTTTATGAAAATGATTTACATAGCCGTATCCTAGTTATAGTAACATAGTTACTATTAAACTAGATATCGTGACTACATTTGCTAGTTTCCACTCAGAATTAATTGAACTTTGAATACGATCAGTAAAGCTTCTTTTAAATTTAAACTATTGTCACAAGGTGTAGCACATTAAATACAGTGACTAGATTGAACTTCTGAAGATACCAAACAGGATGTTTAGGATTAAATTTTATCACTGCGATTTTTGGAATTTTCTTTACTTTTGTCATACTTGGTCATTATTTCTGGGAACCTTCTAAATCGAATGCTGTCTGTAACTCTTATGCCCTGCACTTTTATTAAGTTGGGTAGATTCTTTTATACAAACTCGTTTGAACTGTATTTACAATTTCTAGACAAAATTGTGAATTCGATACTTATGTACAATGTGACAAAATAACTTCTAGATTTTGTGGCACGCTATCCCTTCAAGGTAGCTTTGGCTACAAAGAGTTGGTAGCTGCAGTAGAAAGCTACTTCCCAACTCAGGATATTCCCTAAAATACAAAACAATTTATGCCTTGAAATTTTATTCCAACGTAACTGTTAGGATACGTAACCTAGCTTCAATCAATCCTAACCTACGCAATCACACTTAAACTTTACCTAATATTTCTAGAAATCTTAAGTTATTTCAACGCGGGAAATTTTTTTGCGGGACAATGTATGTTGATCCGCAACTGTAATAAAAAAAAAATCAGTTTGATTTTTATACTTAATCTTGGTAGCCTACATTTAATAAAAATCATTTTTGGCATTATGCTAATAACACTTTAATACTTATTACATTAAAACTTAATGGCAAGTTATGTAGAAACGCCCTGTATATAAAACATACTTTTATTTATTTTAAGGATTTATAGATTCGCAATTCCACTGGATGTTTGTAACAATTTATTGCTATAGAAAATTCTACATACTTGCATACATTCAATTATCTAAATAATTGAACAGATGTTTCAACAGTTTTCCAATAAACTCTATAATTTAAACTTAGAAATTACTCAAAGTGTTCAATAGAAATACTGCAGGATACTTTATATTTCTTTATTATTGTTAACGTAATAGCTATTAATAAACAATCACTGCATTATGTGGAGGAGCACCAGTTTGTTGGAATCGTGCTACAATCATTTTGCAAATGTAGTGCATCAAAGTACAGACGTGGTTTCTTAGTGTCTAAATATTAACATACAAGCAAGATTCCCTCTATAACGAAAGAAATAAAAATAAAACTGCGTCACGGCAGAGGCCACAAGTTGTTACTGATACATTATGTCCTGGGACTTTCTGTGCAAGATCCTAAACATAAACCACGTCAAGCAAAAAATTGCTACCAAAGCTATTACTTAGACTTAGAACATTACTAAAATGTCTTTAGCAAACCAAACATAATACCCTTAACCAAAATGGGCTCAGGCTTCTGTAAAATTGCATCTCACAGACTTGTAACGCAGTTTGGTTCTAAATGTAAGTTACAATTTGCGAAACAATAAAATTTTAGATAAGCTTATAAGCCTTGAAGCTAAAAAACGTTCTAATTGAACCTTCTACAAGAGCTTTCTTGGATAATTTCGGAGTCTCTTCAGACTTTTCGACGTAACAGGTTGCTATATAATCAGTTTGTTCCAAACATATAACAGGTTTCCCATACAGAGCACGCGCTCGGCTTTTCCAAGTTTTCACTGCCCTACTAAATTAATCTTCTGGAAAATTTCTCATCTTACCTCTTACATGAGCATGTGTAGGATAGAAATAATACAACATTTTATAAATATATAACAAAAAGCGTTTATTAATCTACATTCTCAGTGATATACAGGGCGGGTCGGGCGCCTTGGCAAATCTCTAACTCGTTTTAATTCGTAATCTTTTAATGAAGATGTGTGCCCCACAATTTGGATTTTTGAGTAAGAAAGTTTTACTTTCAAAAAATAGATCATACTGTATATTTTTAAAATCAAAATTCTTTCAATTACAAAAGTTACGTTCTGCCTAGAATATAATGAAGTTTCTAACTAAAATCTGTTATCATCACATTGTCCTTTTAACTCGGAGTATTTCAAAATCTGTTTCAAGATGTTATTGCACACTCTGTGAGAACATTTTCAAATTGAAATAATTCGATGCATCTAAAATGTATTTTTTATGCCATTATAATCAAGCTGTTGACACGATTACAACATATATATAGGGTGTTGCATTAGAAATGATAAAAATCAGGTTGGTTTCCGTCGATACCACAAAAATATTTAACATAGAGGATTCACACAGGACAAATTACTTAATCATTAAAAAAATTAAGAAGCTATTAGAGATGTGGCAAGTTCCAGCTACCCTTTATAAATACATATATTACATAAGAAAAAAAAAACAAAAAATTAATAGTGGGATTCTGGAACAATAAGTATGAAAATGTTTAAGCACGTTCGTATACAACAAACTTAGTACGAAGAGCGTTGAGTTAATTTATCACTGTCCCAAACAGGTCCGTCAAAACTTAAAGGATGCTGGAGAAGACTACAAAAAGCTCCTCCTGGCTCTGAAGTTCGGAGGCGTTCCCAGCATCAATAATTTGAATGCAATATACAACTTCCAGGTGAGTTTTTCCGAAAAGTTTTGTCGAGGTTACTCGTTAGCGATCGGCTTTTTCTTGTAAATACAATTAACTCCGCGAGGATCTGAAAATTTTATCTTTAGGCCACGTTCCAAATTTAATTAAGTGTGAAAATTAATGATCGCCCTTGGGCGTGGAGACGGGGCTATTTGTTCCTTGTAACGTGCGAACTTATCAATTTCCTTGCTGTAGACATTTGTAAAGCTCGGATATAAACAACTGTCTTTATTCTCACGGGAAGCATTGATTTCGACGAGCAGAATGTCGTTCGAAGTGCAAACAATTCCAATAATTCGTTAAAATCCTACGGTTTACATTTCATTTGATGAAACGCCATCGACAAATGTGGCGAAATGAGAACGCCTGGCCAGATTTGCCGCAACGCTTTGTATATATTACAAAATATAAAATACGTCTTTGTTACACATTCAGTCAAAGATACATTTATAACATTTAAGAAACACAAATAAATATTAACAACAGACAACAATGTAACCCTTTTCGGCTGTACACAGGATAAACCGTGGGTTTTTGGACATTTGGTGCAACTGCAGAGAAGATTGGGAAAAGAAGCTTTTCCTCTCATAGAACAGACTTTCTACCCCGACCACCGGGAAATGGTGAGTGGTGGCTTGTGCGTTGATGTTGTTGTTGTTGTTAATGTGCTTGTATGGTTCTTCATACATGCTGTTTGCAGTTTATTTCTGGCCCACACACACTGTTTGCTTGCTGAACGTAAACATATACCCTGCAAACAAAAAATGTTTTAGTAAACAATTCTTAAGCATGCTTAGAAGTATATTATACATATATTTAAGAGTGGGAAACCCTCACGTGGGCTGATGAAAATATGGAAATGGAAGTTGAATTTTGTATATTGAGATTATAGTAAACGAGTATAGTGAAAACAGTCACTCCTACTTTTAGCTTTATTAAGCAACAGTACCATTTTTAAGTCGCCCATACGACAAGTACATGTGAGAGTACAGGGTGTCTTTTTTATAACATTTTCTGCATGAGTCTCGTATTGTAAGATACAGGGAGTAGCTTTTCATTTGACACTCACAACATTATGAGGTGAATAAAGCGTCAAATAGAAAATTTAATTATCTGCACCCTTCAGCAAGTTATGGCCGTACAAAAAATATATTATTTAGTTTTTGAACATTCGCATTGGGTTTTGAGCATTACAAAGGCGACTGTTAACGCACATTTGGTAACACAAGTTTCGCTTTTTCTGCAATAACTTTTGTTAACAAGAAAAAACGTTTAGATAGGTACCATAAAAGTTTTTAATTGAAGAGTGTAAGTTCTATAAGATCTAAGTGCCAAAAAGTTTAAATGAAAGTAATCGAAATAAACAATATAAATTGAATGTAAACAACTTTTGTCAAAATCTTTTTATTTAATTATTATCTTTACCAGTATAAATAAAAAAAGAACACGTGTATTTGAGGAACAAAATCAAAAGGTGATATAAAAAAAATAATATACCAATAAAGTTGGATAAAAGATACAAACGTCATATATGAAACAATATATAAAAGGGTGTATGTGCCAATACGCTTATACGTCAAAACAATATAAGTTCACTACTAATATCCAGTCGAATTTTCAGATTCTTGATTGTCATTAGGGTTGTTAACTTGTTGTTCCGAATCTTTGATCAATTTCTCATAAAAGTGGTAGTGTTTGAGTGGAATGTAGTCTAGCATATTTTTTAAATCTGTTAGTTTTAATGCACTAATTCTGTTTTGACATGTAAGTTGCTCAATATTGTAATTTTTGATATCTTGCAAGTTTTTGCCCTTCTTTAAAACTTTGGTAGTCTCCCAAACTTTTGATTGATTCTGTGCGCTTCTTTGGCCTTTTTCTATTACTTTCACCATCCATATTGCAAGACGAACCGTAAACTAAACTAAACTAACAATAGTAATTGGCACTTATATCCTTTCGGAATAAACTTCTCTGGCACATACACGGGGCGCCATTTGTTACAGAGTAGAAAAAGTACTTGGGTTGCAAGTGGCACTTAGCCCTTTTATGTATGAATTGGGCTTGGCACATAGATCCGTTTTTAGTAAAAAAATAATATTTTTAGATTTTGGCACTTATATCCTTTAGAACTTACACTCTTCAATTTTGGAAAAGTGGTTTCCAATCAAAAATTGGTTTAACGCTGTTGTGAAAGTGTCAGAAGTTTCTTTGATTGTTGCAAAGATACAGCAAAAGAATGCATTTGTATTTTTCTAAAATAAACTTTAAACATGGCGAAAGAAAATCGAGTAGTAGTTTTAAATAAATATTCAAACTATAAATATCGGTTCGTACAGTTTTACGCTAATTTTTGAAAAATTATCGGCAAGAACATAAATTATGTTTGAATTTTCAAATAAACAACCTTTTCCTGTATAGGTAATGCTTGAAATAGATGTTATGGACACCTATGGTTTGTTTCTTTATTAATGGCAAGGTTAATACAGCAGATGCTCGATAACGTAAACTAATTCAGACCAGTGTGTTCACATTATCGAAATGTTTACATTAGCGAACTTGATTTTATTAATCAGCAAATTATTAAAAGAACCGTTTAATAACACAATATTTTTTTGCTAATTGTGTCACTCCCACACCTAGTCCAACCTCGTCTATGATTTTCATTTTGTTACTCAATCTTAAACACTTTCTTTTATTGGATGTGGACGTCATAGTGGTAATGCATAAACGCATGCAATATGCCCGACTTAAGTTTAACAACGACTAAAATGAAATCAACGCTGTTCCTACAAATAATTTGCCGAGAGTCACGTATGTACATTATAAAAACAATTTAAAAAAGAAGTGTTTACGTTATCGAGCTGTACAGGTTGTTTACGTTATCGGGGGTTCCATTTGATCCTATAGTAATAATTTTGTGTTTACATTAGCGTGATGTTTCCATAATCGGGTGTTTACGTTATCGAGCGTCTGCTGTATTTGTAATTGTTTCATTCCTTAAACAGAAAATCATCACATTGTCACTGAAGATTTTCATATTTCAAAAGTGAGTATATTGTAAGATCATACAACGGATTCTGCCGTTTTTGTGAAGAACTGAGAGACAACTATATGTAACAGTAATAAGTTCCGTTCGCCGTTTTCTGGATATTATAAAAATTAATAATAACAGTACAAATATTGCACCCTTGTTGTGTAATTCGTTAGAAACAAAATCAGGAAGTTAGGATATTTTTAAATTACTGTCACTAAAGTTTCTTAAAGGCAAAATGGATTAGATCAAGCAAAAATTAGCTCATAACCAGACAATATTTGATAATAAAAAAATCTATTTCAGTAGTAAAAGAAAATTAATTCGTGTTAAATATATTATAAATTAGAGAATTGTTCAGACATTTAAGAGGTCTTGGTCTTAGAGATCCCTTACATTAAATCCAGCGACTTCTGTTTACCGAGATATCTGAAGTGGTTACTGTTTGTTGTTTGTTAAAGGAACAAACACAACATGCGGGAATCAAGTGTTGAGATTCAACAACATGTGTCGTTTACATTTGGAGGAAAAGTTTGTAATTTTATAAACTATGTAAAATAGAAGACGTATTAATAAATATTGTTTGGGGAACGCAGTAGAGTAGTGGCCCAGACGCTCGACTTCGGTGTTATTCTACCAAAGTCACTCAAGTTCGATTTCTGAGCACTGCACTTTCCCAAGGTGTTTGTAGTGCCTTAGTTGTAGCTGGGGCATGCGGTTCTTAAGAGTGGGGCATACTAGAGCCGTTGTATAACACGAAATGTACTGAGTCGGGATAAGCTGGGCGCGACGGAAATCATGGAGTTGCCTATTCCGATGATTAAAAAAACGAATATTGCTTGTTGTTTGTATAAGAAGTAATTTTGTCTTAATAAACAACAAAGATTTGTGTAGTGTAAACTAATAAACTAAACAATACAGACATTGAAACTACAAGGGTGATTCTATAATAGCCCTGTACTAAAAACAAGCGTTTTGAAGCTTGCTGAAACATAGAACCAAATATATTGATATAAATCAAGAAAAAAAGTCAATTTTGTATGAAACGATATTACTTGGTAAACATTGCTTTGTTGAGCAGCAATAAATACGATTAATTACTTGAGGTCATGATCATAATAATCATGGTGAGGCTCTACACCCCATGAAGGGGTTTGGCCTGCAAGGCGGAAAGTCAGAGCTCCAGATCCTTACTCTCACACCCGGTTGCCCCGTGCCAAATGAATAACACGTGCTAATCCGGTGAGCATCACATATTAGACAACCGCATTATTACCCCTTGTTCATTCGAACGCAGGTACCCGATTAAAAACGACTGGATAGGCCGTCCGCTAGGTATCGACTAGGGGGGGTTTGAACTCCCGACCTTCTACATCGGAGCCCAATGCTCTAACCACCGGACCACACTGGCGCCAGGATCGTAATTAGTATTTAAATTTTTAGTTGAATTGTTTTAAAAATTATACCCGAGTCTTTGTAAAGCCCAAGGCAGCATGGAGACATTCCATAAGTTTTAATTAAATCGAACTAGTACTTCCAGAAATATGGGTGAATATGACGTATTTGCATATTTTACTGCTAGATAACTGATTACATTTTTTTTTTAATTAATTTAATTAAGTGATTTAACATTTATTGTGCATGCTTTAACAATAGATGCTAATGTTGCATATATATCAACATACTTACTTTATACTTTTTAGTCTCTTTGTATATAAAAAATACAAATACTGTGAGTGAGTTGCTGCTCGATATATCCTTATATCCTAACGTTCATGAATATATGAATAACAAGAATAAACTTTTGAAGTAGTTACACCGATTTCAATACTTTTTATACTTATGTGAAGGTTAAATTGTAGGATGGCTGCATTTTTATATGGTTACAAAATAAGATTTAGCGGATGCGCAATTATTACATCATGTGAAGTAACAGATTTGTATGAAGTATTTGAGTAACGTGTTCGTTTGTTATTATAACTAGCATTATTATATTGATTCAAATGTATGTTAAGCAGTTTGAGACACATATTCACGCTTTTCATTAAAATTGCAATTAATTTAACTATTTCGTCTTCTGGTATTGGTACCTATTCCACATTTAAAAGGAGGAAGATACCCCAATGTTGTGTTAAATAAAACAATTCATGCAAACACGTTTAGACAATTATCTAGTTGTTTACTTCCCCCACGTGGTGTAATTCCCATATGGATACAATTTGTTGTTATTATCCTTTGAAACATGTTTACAAATAAACACTTAATCAACTAATGTGCGAATCGGTCCTAGAAAGGTCATTTGAAATTAAAGAACTTTAAACGAACGGGGGTTAACTGCTTTAATATGCTTCGCTGTTAACCACATTCCGTGGCGCCCAAAATTTGTCAAAAAATGTTACGACTCTTTAGTCTGAGATAGCCCATCTACTGTTCAAAATTTTCAAAAAATTATAAGTTTTATTAATTTAAAGATATTTGGTTTGAGCAAAATTAATACTAAAAGTTCTTCTAAATTTATTAACTTTGTTTAATTTCGATTTCTAAGTATCACACAACTTGTATTTCAAAGGTAATTTTTGTATTCTCTTTCCCGATTGTCGCTGGCTCAGGTCAATTGTGACATTTGACAACTGTTAACCGTTACTCACGAGAAACTTAAATTTAAATTCATGTAGCTCTACAATTTGCTATTATTTGAGACAATTTTGTTGTTACTTGTGCTTTGGAACTATACATAGTTTTACAATCCCCCTTTTAATTCTATTTACTCATGGAAAGTTATTTTTGCGGTGGAACCTAGATTCATAGGATTTGAACGTATTCAATACAAACCAGCGTGTTGAATTTCCAGATGGTACCGTTGACTATAAACTATTTCATAAACCTCTGTTTCTAACAAAAATTGATATCTGATGATGGCTTAAACGTACTGTGGAAATTATTGGCGGTGTTAAAGAACTAATGGAAAATCGTCCGATTTCATTTAGTATTCGTGCTTTACTATAACCACTGGCATTTTTACGGTTAAATATTAAGGTTATCCACGCCTCGTAATTAGGATACACGTTAACATTATAAAAACAGTATCGCCTATTCGATTTCCGAAATTATTACAACTCTGTTATCATAGAAACTATAAAATTTATAATGCGGTTCCCAACATTTTGAAACCTTCTACGACAATGTATTTTGTCATATCACTTTCTTCCTGATTGGCAATTATAAACTTAGCCCACAACATACATGGTGGGTCAGCTAAGTTGTCCTTCCCTTAAACGTGGTTGACACAGCTCGACATGTAAGTATCACAGCCAGTACCGTAACTAGGCAGGGGCAACAGGGGCACAGACACGGGGACCAGATAAAAATTGACATACCTAATATTTTTAAAAAATTCCTAACAAATAAAGCTTTACAACAAAAGAATATATCTATAGATCTTGTGGCAAAATCAATCAATAGACTACGTTGCACTGTACAAGGACTATGGGAAACAGGATTTAAAAAAAAATTTGCCGAAACAAAAAATTTAACTTCCAGCAATGAATATGGATATTGAATTTTCTAAAAAACGTAATAGGCGAGTTAAAAAAGGAAATAGTATGACTCCTGCAGATTTGTTTAGAATGCAAACGTACAGCGTTTTTTGATGTTCTACTAGCTAAAACAGGCTGCTGTTATGAACAAATGAAGATTATATATGACGATTTTTCTTTTCTCTTTGGCTCGTCTTTAGAAGCAATGGGCGTTGCAGATATACAAAAGGCGACAGCAGACCTATCGATAAAATACGATAAAGATTTGGATAGTCACGAACTCAGTTGTGAATTTCAGTGTTTTAAATTTGAAGTTTTTGGACTGATTGAAAACCTTAAATCTGCAACTGCGTTTGATATATTAAAGGCCATTTATGACTTTTAATTAGTCGAGTCATATCAAAATATCGTTGTTGTCCTACGGATATTTCTTACTCTTCCCGTGTCTACT
>JABXWE010034665.1:0-32784 GCA_014611495.1 Limonius californicus
CAGGGTTTCTCGGAGAACCGAACCATATGCAAAATGTAATCAGCAATTATCATCTCGTTCAAGATAAAAATATAAACTGTATAATTTTTTAGAATTAATTCCTACTACTTTCCCTGGCATTCTTAAACCATATACATGATTTCTCGGAGAAGCGAACCATATGCAAAATGTAATCATCAAATTATAATCTCCCTCAAGCTAAAAATATAAACAGTATTGTTGTTGTAATTACTTCCTAGATATTTATTGCTAAGGGCTTTCTTAAATCATATACAGGGTTTCTCGGAGAACCGAACCATATGCAAAATGTAATCAGCAATTATCATCTCGTTCAAGATAAAAATATAAACTGTATAATTTTTTAGAATTAATTCCTACTACTTTCCCTGTTATTCTTAAACCATATACATGGTTTCTCGGAGAAGCGAACCATATATGCAAAATGTAATCATCAAATTATAATCTGCCTCAAGCTAAAAATATAAACACTATTGTTGTTGTAATTATTCCTAGATTTTTATTGCTACGGGCGTTCTTAAGCCATATACAGGGTTTCTCGGAGAACCGAACCATATGCAAAATGTAATCAGCAATTATCATCTCGTTCAAGATAAAAATATAAACTGTATAATTTTTTAGAATTAATTCCTACTACTTTCCCTGGCATTCTTAAACCATATACATGGTTTCTCGGAGAAGCGAACTATATGCAAAATGTAATCATCAAATTATAATCTCCCTCAAGCTAAAAATATAAACAGTATTGTTGTTGTAATTACTTCCTACATTTTTACTGCTACCGGCTTTCTTAAACCGTATATAGGGTTTCTCGGTCAACCGAACCATATGCAAAATGTAATCATCAAATTATCATCCCGATCAAGCTAAAAATATTAATTGTATTATTGTTTATAATTACTTCCTACTGTTTTACTTCTATGGGTTTTCTTAAACCATATACAGAGTTTCTCGGTGAACCGAACCATATGCAAACTCTAATCATCAAATTATAATCTCCTTCAAACTAAAAATATAAACTGTATTATTGTTGCTGATTACTTCCTACTGTTTTCTTGCTACGAGCTGTCTTAAATCATATGCAGGGTTTCTCGGTGACCCGAACCATATACAAAATGTAATCATCCAATTATCATCTCCCTAAAGCTAACAATATAAATTGTATTATTGTTTATAATTACTTCCTACTGTTTTACTGCTACGGGCTTTCTTAAAGCATATACAGGCTTTCGGGTTGAACCGAACCGTAAACAAAATGTAATCCTCAGATTATCATTTCCCTCAAGCTAAAAATATAAATTGCATTGTTGTTTATAATTATTTCTTACTGGTTTACAGCTATGGGTTTGTTTAAACTATATACAGGGTTTCTCATAGAACCGAGGCATATACTAATTCTAATCATCAAATTATAATCTCCCTCAAACTAAAAATACAAACTGTATCATTGTTGCTGATTACTTCCTACTGTTTTCCTGCTACGAGCTGTCCTAAATTATATGCAGGGTTTCTCGGTGAGCCGAACCATATGCAATAGTCATCCAATTATCATCTCCCTCAAGCTAAAACTATAAATTTTATTATTTTTGTTTTTTCTTAATGTTTTATTGCTACGGGCGATCCTCTTCTACTTTAGTAAAAACAAAATATATTTAGAAATTCTATACGTTTTACTACCATATAGTATCTACAATTTATGCTTTTTTGTTACACAATTCATTACACAGACCAAAGCATTCGATTTGCAAGCACTTGTACCAACCGTATTAGTATTAGAATTTGACGACAGAATTGGTAACCTACATGTTTACTACTTCTTCTGTATTACAATAATACCGTTTAGATTCTTAGCTAGAATGTCTTAGGCGTATAACATTTAAAAAATTTAAATTCTCCAATTTTTTTGCCTATATAGTTAAGTTCGCTGATAAATCCTGTATAGCTGATATCGACTAGACTCTACAGCAAGGAGCCCCCTACCAAATAACTTTATTATATTAATTGTGAGGATAAACCAAGACAAGAATGTCCACACATGTGTGACGTATACTCGCTATCCATTATACAGAGCGTCCGTAAAAGAATGGATTAGATGTAACTTCAATACAAATAGAATATTGTGGTTATGTAGATTAGATGGAAAGGTTAATGTTTATATGTGACATAATTTTAAAATTACTTCTTACGATTCATGCCAATATAATTGGCAATTTTAGGAATACATACATTTGAAAATATCAACAGCTGTACAACATACTTTTTGAAAGTATTTACTATTTTTGGTAGATTTTCTTGATTATTTGAGAAGGATAAAACGCGGAAATCACTAAATGTATTTAAGAAGCGCAGATATCCTCAAAAAATAAGATACATTTATAACACCTTTAGTTCAGTCGTATTTTTAATGTATCGAATTAACCAGTAAATATACTTCCTTAATATTTATATGCCATCATTAACAAAACACTTCAATATAGAATTGAGCGTTGACATGGTAATTTTTTGCAACGTGCTAAACATACATTTTTTTATTCCAGCCATCTATCTTAACGCTTAATGCTAAGGAGCAGCACGTGGCAGAGTAGAAACTGGTGTTCAGCAATGGAACAAAGAGGCTGTTAACTACTAAGTACTACTGTTTTACTAGTATCTTTGGGAATTCAAATTACATAAACGGCTTTAATATTTAATTAAACCAATTTTAATAAGTTATTTTAACGGCCACAACAATAATGCAACATTTTTATGTTTTGGAACTGCAGTCAAAAAGTAAAAGTTCCAACGAAATTTTCAGATCATAGACCACTGATTCTTGAGATACAACACAACTATTAGTTGGTTCTGAGCTCTACTAAAGAGGCTCTATAACTTTTTAATGGCGAATAGTTGCTTATATTTGATTATCGAATTGTTAATGTTAATGTAATTATACAAAAAGAGTTAGCGTAAAAATAAGACACACTTCAATAACAAAGAACTCTTCATAACAATGTTTAACAGATTTTAGTGACTGTTTATTGTTTAATCAAAAACCTATGTGCAACACAAATGCTGGACTTTGCAACTTACTCTTACGTGATGATAGTAGGTCAATTCTGGTATCAAATCCTAATCCCCAAAGGAATTGTGGTGACAATAGAAAATACCCTCATGAGTTGAAGGAATTCTTACCTAAAAAAGAAAAGAGTAATCAGCACTTATTCATATAATCGGTTCTTTGTGTTAAATAAGGGAATGATAATAAATTTAAATCTCTTGGCTACTTTTAGTACATAAGTAAAATTTCAATTACTTCAAGTCGGATATTTCGATAAGTATTAGTAAGAACGGTTAGACTCTGTTCACCATAAAAGGGTTTGGCCTGCAAGGTGGAAGGTCAGAGTTCCCGTATTCCTACTTTCACAACCGGTTGTCACATGCTAAATTCATGACACATGGTGATGTGGTAGGCATCACGCATAAGCAACCAAATTATCACCCTTGTTCATTCGAACGCAGGTAATCAATTACTTAAAGCGATTGGGGACCGCCCGCCAGGCATGGAGTCAAGTCACACGTTTAAAATATTCTGTTTCAAAACATATCCCTCGAATCACTTTCCTGCATTCCGAAAAACTAATAACAAAGACAACTGCACTACCCATTGGGGGTCAATGAAACCAAGGTGAAACAGTTCAATTTTAGTTAATGGACAACCAGAACTCCAGCTATGTCAAACAATACATCCAACCTGAAAAACGGATTGGATTAACGGAAACAAATACTGCTAGTTAAGATACTATAAAATTCTAGTACTTCGCTCAAAAACTTTGAATTACATACATCAGCAATCTCTCAAAAAAAATTTCAATTCAAATATTCAAAGAATTATTGCTAAACTGGTTTCATTCCCCGATGAAGAACTAGATTACTATGACCATAATAGTCTTTATAATACAAGGAGGTGAATAAGACCACTAATTGTTTATTAAATCGCAATATGTACGTACCCCCCATTTAAACAAATTTAGGAAATTGTTTAACTTTGCAGTACATATCAATCCGTTTATGATTCAATAACAGTTTATTTACAGTTACATCAAATTTAATACTTAATTTGAAACAGCAACTATATATTTTTTGATGGCTCACAAACCATAACCATCAGTAGATTTGTTCTTTGTAAATATCTGTTTCTATTGTAAGCTGTCTATAGCATGTATATGTATATCATTCCAAGTGGGGCATTGGAATTTAACATAATGCATAGAATTTTATTGCATTACCTAAAGCCCCTTTATTTGAAAAATTATCACAAGCTTTTCTTGTGTTGATGTACGCATTTGCTACATCAGCTGCACGTTGCTGTAATACCTTGGTAGAAGAAGTGTGTACACATAGACCGAAGTTCAAATTCTGGTAGAACATCGATTTTTTACATTTCTAGGCTTGTTTCAATACAACGGATAATCAAGTCTTCTTCTTCTTCTTCTTCTTTATTATAAGCGATTTCTCTTGTTTATTCCAGATGGTCATTCCATCTCTTCATAGGGCGCCCAGGACTGCTTTTACCTTTTGGTGGGTTATTACGTCCTGCTTTCACTAGCCTTTCGTCTGTCATTTTTGTAATGTGGTTGTTTCATTCTGATCTTCTTCGTCTTACCCACTCGTTTATTTCTTGTATATCACATCCTTGACGGATCGTACATTTCTTACATGATCTCTTCTGCTCTTTCCCGTTATTTCCCTAAGTGTTGCCATCTCCGTTGTATACTCCATGTTTCCCATTTTGTATCCGTCCATGTGTCTGATGTCTTTTATAATTTCGTCCCTTACAAGACTGAACATTAGAGGGCTTAGTGAGTCGCCCTGTTGGATTCCTTTTGTTGTTGGTATTTTCTCCGTTAAACCACCTTCCATTTTAATTCTACAATAGCTGTTACTGTATATGTTCTGTACCAAAGCTGTCAATCCGTTCGGGATGTTTTCTTTTTCAAGTCTTTCTTATACATTCTTCAGCTCTATGTTATCGAAGGCTTTTACTATATCTACGAAATAAAAATACGCTGGTACTATAAAGTGTATTGCTTTTTCCCTGGTCTCTCTCATATTGCATAGTTATAAGTTCTGTCTGTCCTTAACCCTTGCTGATCTTCGCTAAGATTTATTATTTCTGAGAGTTTTTGTTTGTTTGGTTGTCAGTTTAAGCAAGGTAGTAAGTAGATTTATTCCTATATAGTTTTCTAGTAAATGTTTTCGTTCTTCCTTAAATGTGAGGATTACAATATTAGTCTTCCATTCTTCTGGGATTCTTGAATTGTTAAATATTTGCTTAATTAGTTTTACAATTACATTTTTGAGGTCGGTTCCTCCATATTTCAGCATTTCATTTCTTATGCCATCCTCTTCTGGTGATTTTCTATTCTTCAATTGATTTATCGTTCTTTCTATAGATTGCCTGGTCCTCCACTTCTACCACAATTCTTACTGGTTCTTTGTTGATAACGGTTTCTTCCATGGTTGCTATGTATAATTGCTTAAAATAGTTTATCCATGTATTTTGAGTAATATTTGTTGTTGTGTTATATTTTCTCACTTCCTTTTTCTGATTGTTAATCATCCACCATATCTGTTTCTGTTAACCATACAGGTCCCTTTGTAGTTTACTTGTATGTGCTTCCCAGTATTGTGTTTTAATTAGTCTTATTTTTGAGTTGGATAGTCAAGTATCTTATTTTGTTAAAAGACAGTTATTTGTAAGTTACAACACTACATAGACTCAATTTCTGATCAGCACAAAATCGAAAGTAGTACATAATACCATTAGTTTAATAATGGCGATGCTCTACACCCCATGAACCGGTTTGGCATGCAAGATAGAAGGTCAGAGCTTCCGTGTCCTTGCTCTCACACTACGTGCCAAATTAATGACACGTGATGATGAGGTGAGCATCACACATAGACAACCGCATTATTCCCCTTGTTGACTGCGTAGGTCGCCCCCCAGGCATCGAGTCGTGGATTTGAACTCCCGACCTTCCGCACCCGAGACCAGTGTTCTAAACACTGGACCACAGTGGCTATACCGCTAATAGAAACCCGATAAGCGAAAAACAAACATATAAGTCTAACAAAAATGTAACTGAACTTACACTCAGCTATTTCACAAAGTTTCTCTCACGATCTATTCTGTTTAAGAGCAGGAATATCAGTAGAACTTATATTAAAAAATCATAATTTAGTTATGAAATGAGAATGCCATTTTGCTTTTCTAACTAAAAATACAGAAATATTAAAGAAATTAGAATCCCGCGACATTTAATTCAGCAGGACTTGAAAGCGTAGGGTATCACTAAGCTATCACAGCAAAGCGCAGTTGCTGTCGCAAGTGCGTACGTGGCTCTTTCTATTTATGATTATTGTGACCAGCAAACTCTGTCTACGGACAATACGCCTATTTTACAAACTTTGTGCTCACATAACTACTTCTAAATATAGGCAAAGCTTCACATACGTTTCTCTCTTTAAGTCTTCTTTTTCTTCGGGTGCTATCGATGACTGACATTAGCGACCAATTCAATATATCTTTCTCTATCTCTGGCTATATTAAATTACTCTTGAACTTGTTATGTATAAGTTTTGTAGTAGCATGCCAGCAGTCTGGTAGGTGTATTTGGTTGCATACGATTCCTTTTTGCCGCCCACCTTGATTCAAACTTTTTGAGTTCCTGTAGTTTAGGGAATTTGGGCAAGATTCTGAAGTTGTAAGAGGATTTTCAATTGGGTGAGTGGAAGAGCAGATTTCAGACGGGATTTCGTATTGAGTTTTTGAACGTGTAAGTTGTAGGTTGCTGGTAAAAGTGTGGAAGGCGATTTAAAATTGTGCAATCTTTATGCTTCGTAGATAATTGAAATCATCCTTACTTACAGAAGAATTTAGTTAGCTTTCTGCGGCCAACGGAAGGCCTGTTTCCCAATTTTTTTTGTTTTTTATTTTCGTGCTATCTTAGGCAGGAAGCTCCAGTTATATTCAGCTAAGCATGTTCCAGACTTAACGGGGAAGTTGATAATGTGTATGATTTGTATTTTTAAGTTTTTAGTATTATCTACCGTTTTGAACTATATTATGCATTGGCGACTGTTCACTTACTTTCAGTAGGTGCATCCAGCTTAATTTTTCGTTCCTGTTTGATAATTATTCTCTGTTATTTAATTAAGGTTATGCTGTTGTTAAATTCGGCACAAAATTTGTAAACAAACTTTTTTTGCGCACCAAATTCAGACCGCTGTCAGTTGTGGCTGTGTCTATTTTCACGACTGCCGGCCAATTGCAATTTAGACAATTGGCAACTTTACTGTTTATGAGTAAAATTCCTTATATTATATTACAGTTATGCGGATTGATTAATAGCGATAAACGATTCGATTCGGTGCTACCGTTTACGCTTTACGGGTTGTTTAAGCGGATTTAACGCCAGGCCTAGCGTGTTTTCACCAGCTTCCGAAAACTCGTATTTGGACTTGAATTATTATTAATTTAGCTTTGTGGATTTTTCGATCCGTTTATTTTCAGATAGGGTTACGTCCGCTAAATTGCTTTGCTTGTCATACTTCATTCGCCTGGGAACTTTCCTCAATTCGAGTTTTCTCGAATTACTTTGATCTGTTGTCTAAATTATATAAAACAATATTGTGATTTACTTCAGCAGTTTGTATTTTCTGTATTTACCCAATTAATCTGTTGACTAATTTTGAGTCAGTTATAAATTATGGTCTTTCCTCAATTTTGGGTTACTCACTTATGTATTTAATCTTTGGTATATGTAGCTTAACTGATATTTACTGTGGTTTCACAGAATTTTGAAGTATTCATTAAATTGGGTCAGATATTGGGTTTACCATTTAGTTATTTATTGCTCTCCACTATTTGTCATTCAGGACAGTATTTATATCTTATTATATTTTAGGTCTGCAGAACTCGTTGTTGATCATTCTTCTCATCCAAGTGCCACGGGCTGTTTCAATCCTAACTTTAATTTTGTGACCAGGGTTCCACCTTTTATTTAATTCAGCTCCTAAAAATTTGAAGGTGGAGACTTGCTCAATCGGCTGGTCATCCAAAAAGAGTCGTTCATCGCTTACAGGAGTTTTGCTGATAAGCATCATTTTTGTTTTATTACTATTTAAGTCCTCGCAACTTGTTAAACGTATTCTTTTGGTACACCCTGTATTCTCTAGATTTTATGAATAGACATCCCAGTTCGTGTTTGTGAAGCGAAAATGACTAAAGCTGCTCCTTGTGCTTAATACACGGTTGTCCAGTTCCAATATACTACATTTCTATAAGCGTAAAGACCTAAAGAGCTTTTCCATAAATCCGGCTTAAATGCCTATATCAAAGGTAATGACTTGGCTCGCAGAAAAACAAAACATTCTAGCAGATACATCTATAAAGCGTTTAGAATTAACACACTAATTTAAAAACCCATCTTGTTTGAAACACTTCCTAATTACTTTGGAGGGAGTTCCAGAAACTTGATCCCGAACGTAAAAGGAACAAGAGAAATTAATGTTAGTTCTAAAATTGCTCATAGACTGCAATTACCACAATTTCAAACATCCGTGGAATTCTGCTTAAAAGGAAAAATCAGTGAACCTGCCAGAGCTATTTCAAATGGGCGATAATAAGCGAAAATCAGACTCCTCCACGTTTCCCACTGAGGTTGCTTGTCTTATTAGTGGTTACATTCTTGCAATGGAATTTGTAAATTCTTCTCATTCCAGATTCCAGAAAGGTATACGGCGTCGGATTCTAAAGCAAGGAGCTTCATCCTGAGATGCGGTTAACCCACGTTTCAGTTAAATTTTCGAAATTGCAAGCAGAAAGCCTTTTACATTACGTAGAAATAAGATCTCTTGTGCCTAAACAAGAAAATGAGAGATTGTAGCAGTGAATCTAACGTGTGTACTTATATCAAGTCCTAATTACTTAAATAAATGCTTTTAACGGTAAGCCGTGTAAATCAAGCTTAACTAAAGCGCTCAATTTTGAGAAAACTTTAATTCTTTGGAACACATGTTTTCTTAAAATATGTAGCTTATATATCTATTCGAGTGGGGCATTAGAATTTAATATGTTATACATAATTTTCCTATATAAATTATTATGAGTCAATTTAGACAGTTATCAATAAAAATTCTTTAGAAGTACTAAAACTAATTGGACCTTGATGTATGCGCTTGCGACATCAGCTGGATATTACCATAATAGCTTAATGGCAGGGCTTTCAGCTTCGGCAGTTTATATATATATATATATGCGTCTGCGTCACACAATACCCTCTTAGCTGGACAGTTATGACGAAGGAACATTTAGAAATATTGCAACTAATAAAGTGATGCACTCTCTTGCGAAATCACATGGACGTTACCGTAATAGCTTAGCGGAATCGCTGTTGCTGGTTAGCACACAATAATTGATAATAGCTAGTATCTGCGTCACCTAGTACCCTCTCAGCTGGATAGTTACAACAAAAAGGTATTTAGAAATATTTCCACTAAGAAGATGATGTACGCGCTTGCGATTTCAGGGCGACGTTACCGTAACAGCTTAGCGGTATCGCTTTTGTTGGTCAGCACATAATTGAAAGTAATACAATGCACGCTGATTTAGAGAATATAAAATCAGTCACTTAAAAGTAAAAATTGTTTGACCTTCCCAAGTATCCACTGATTTGTTATTAGAAAAAATTTCTTAAAATTGCAACTTCGTAGTTCATATACGGTATATGTTGTTTCAAGATGATATGTTTTTCTATATTACTTTGGACTTTGAAGAATTATCAAAAACAATTGTTTAAAAATATTGATAATAATAATTTGATTTACGCGCTTGCAACATCAGTTGTACTGTACTGTAGCTTAGCGGAAGGCTTATTGCTTTATGCAGTCAGCTTGTTTGCATATAAATTGTTACATTGTACCGCTCTGTTACGGAATAAGCAATCAATCAGCTAAACATAAAACTTTAAATGTTACAGCCAAACAAAATTAACCCAAACTAGAAGGTTTTTAGGTATTTTATATTTAATGTTTCGTCTGGGTCATTCTATTTAACCGAAATTCCTTGCGTTTTATGTTACGAGTGCAAATAAATAGAATCTCTTGTTAATCAACAAGAAAATAAAATAGTCTAGCAGGGAAACTAACGAGTGTATTTATGGTATGGACTAATTCGTTTAATTACTGCTTTCAGCGTCAACCTTTCTACATCCAAACTTAATTAAAAAGCACATGCCTGAAAAAACGTTTATTAGCTTTTAGCAGCTTTCTAATAACAATTTCATAAATACATCAAATAAATGCTACATTATTCACTCTTTAATCTACCTACTCCTATCCAATTAATTATTAATAGTAAATCTCCATTAGAAATGCAAAACTGCATTATCCAAGAATATACGTGAAACTTTGGTTAAACCGTTGATATTTAGTGAAGTTTATAGTGAAGCCTCAGTACAGACCGCGTAAAATGGAAACACACCTTAACAGAACAGATTAATTTAACTAAATAATTATTAAGTAAGTCAAGTTTATTCTGTCAGCGGTTTGGTATTCGAATATTTAGTAGAGAATTGTCAAATTTATGCTAATTTGAACATTCACATTACAAAGTTTTGTTTTTCAATTCAAAGAATTCAAGATGACTTCCTCTTGATCTTAGAGTTTGATAGAAAAATTCAGCATTAATGATCAAAGTTACTTGTGTTTCTATCTGCGTCCAATTGCATGAGCTCATTTATTTTAACCTACCTTGTGTAATACTACAAATTAACTGTGGTGCAAAACAGCCACTTTCTATAACAGCACCAGCTGAAGTCAGCCGTCCCCTTCCCCGTTGAATAGCTTCCCCAGGACCGATGAAATCCCAAAAATATCCTTCCACAACGTGAGGTAAAAAGATGAATCTCTTCTATTTAATATCTTACCATTGGCACCGATAATATAGCTGTAGATTGTCATCAAACGACGCTCAAGATTAGGAAACATAACCACACATTTTAACAAAATTCTGATATGAAAATACCAGGTGGGTTAATTAATTTTTGTTTTATTTAATTTTAATTCTTCTAATTTATCCATGGCCCACATTACTGATGAAAGTTTCGTCTGACTTATTATTTTGATTAACCAAACTTGTTGTTCAAGCTTCTGAATTCAATTCATTACATCTGTACTTAACAAGCAAATGACTGTATGCAAACCGCCACCGTGGAAGATTCCACATACGAAATCTTAAGAACACTTCAACACTTTTTAATTACTGTTTAAAACAGCTATTCAATTTTTTCGCAAGAATGCATCAACACGATCTGTTGCATCGATATGTATCTTAAGACTAGGCTAAATTTAAAATTTTACTAAACGCGTCATTAGCAACGACCCTTAGTTACCGTGAATATAAATAGAAAACACCGAGCGTAACATAAGAGTTCGAGGCTATATTAACCTACTTGAATCATGTCCACATTAAACTATAGAACTATTCTCTTGCAAATCACGTGACCAAGCACGAAACGTCACGCCAGGGTCCAATGATCGAAAATTCAACAACCAATAAGAATTAAGACTATATTAACCAATTTTTCTACTATAATAATATAATTAACAAATAAACTTTACTAAAATTAATTATACACAAAATCTAATAATAAATTATTCTTTTACTAAAAATTCCGCATATATTAATATCTTCCAAGACTATGCCATGACATTTAATTAAATTAATAATTGTACATTTACACAAGAAATCCCTTTTTGTTTTATTTTATCCAAATTGTTTAATTATAATCACTTACACAAGTTTACGACTTGAACAAAATAAAATGAGTTCCGTCAGAAATCAAAGTCTCTTAGTAATTAACAGAAATTTATATTAATCATAAATCCAATTAAAACAAGAATTTATAAATCAATTTGTTTGCAAATGAACTAAAATTAGCCGCGCAACCCCCTCCGAAAAGATCAGCAATCACCCACAACACTCCTGATGCAGCAATACGAGTTAAGCAATTCGTGGCAAAATATTGTTCACTGAATCCAACTCCAATTATAATTGGAGAAAAATTAACTTATCAATACTAAATTAAAAACACGTTTAATAACTATTAATGACTCCCTTGGGCCTGTCTTGCAGAGCCAAGTTTTTCGAAAGAAGGCTGAATATTAAAAATTCTTTTTCGGTATTTAGCTGAGATCTATATTTTGTCTTCAAAGCAGCCACCGCAAAAAATCCGGTTTCCAAAGGTAGGATGTTGAAAATGGTAATAGATACAAAATGATCTTGTTTTAAGCGCAGAAAACTCATCATCCAACCCTGCCCAAAATTCAAAGAGTAATTTGTTACTAAATTGTGTTCTGATTTCGCCACTTGCCGTGAAGTCTATGAAGATTTCTTCTTCGGCAGTTGAGAGACCTTCGGGAGTAATTTGAAATGGGTCCGTAACCCACTCGCAACTTTCTACCAAATTGTCGTCAGCAAGAAAATACTCTTTAAGATTCTTTGCCAGCATGGCTAAATGATTTTCAATGGTTACAAAAACAACTTTCACATGTTGTTCTTCAGCCTTGTAAGTTTTAATACATTGTCACGTCTTTAATCTTTACTACATACAAAAATTGGTTTAATTACAAAAACAACCTAGCAACTCCGCCACTGCTTAGGTAGAAAATTAACAAGTTGACAGCTGCTAGTATCCCGGAAACCCAATCGAAGAAGGAGTAGGTTCAAAACTATTAATTAATTAATAGGCGCCACCGACTTATAGTTTTCTAGCATCGTCCGAGGTGGTAAATGAGAAATCGGACCCCAAGATAGATAATCACTTACCTTTATATCTTCCTATCTGTCCTTTACGTAGACTTAAATCGAAATAATTCGTCGAAATATAAAAGACAAGTTGCAACCAAATCTCTGTTTACTAGTTTGAGTATGAGACCGTTTAACCATACCCAAAAATCATATTATTATGTATTGTTTATTTTTATAGTCTTCCTCAATTTTCTGTGTGTAAGCTGGAGTAGTGGATGGGTCGATGAATATTTGCTTCTAAAGCCATATCGAAATGGTGGAAGTATGGTGTGCGCTGTAAAAACTCATTTAACCGTATTTGTATTGGTTTCTCTAATATCTTCGAAAACATTGGCAATAGACTAATTGATCTATAACTATTCTGAGCTTAGGGTTTTGCTTAGGTTTGTTGAACTGCAGTACGTGGGTTTTTCAATTGCTCAGGAAAGTATCCTAGGCCTAGTCACGCGTTGAAAACTATTGTTAAATATATAATTCATTTCTTTGACAGATTTCTTAGTATGTTGTTGGTTATCATATAATCGCAGAGAGCTTCCTTGTGCGGCAAGTTCCTTATATAACATTTCAATTCTGAGTGAGAGACTGGATTGTAAGACTTAATTCGTTTGTGCCTAATACTTTTAATAGCTTTATTGGCTTGGTTGAAGAATTCCTGATTAGCAGCAGTTGGTACAGTAGTGAAGGTACATTCCAATCTTTAAGCAAACAAACCTTTCTCCATTTGTTATTATAACGGGGATTGTTTGGGACTTCTTCAAATTTTTTCTGGTCGCTAGCCTCATTGGCTGTAATTCTTGGATGTAGGTTTGATATCTATCTATTCTGCACTTGTCCATTTCTTTTCTTAGTTGATGTATGAGTTTGTTTAATTGTACCTTAATCTGTGGATTATGTATCGCTTGCCATTGTCTTCGCTTTTTGTTTCTCTCTCTAATCATGTTCAATAGGTAATGTGGCACCTACTCATAAATTGTAGTGCGTTGCCAGACAGTATGTGTTGTTGTTTTTCTGATAGAGTTCACGATTCCCTGGGTGAGTTTTTCTACGGATGTATCTATGCTTAGGCTTGTGTTTAAATTAGTAGGGCATTTGATTTGGTTATCTGTAACATTTTGGAAATCCTCCCAGTTAACAGGTCCCTCTGGGGATTTTGATAATTACTTGGATGTTTTGGTCAAAGCAGATGAGTACTGGCAGGTGGTCATAGTTAAGCTCTGTTACTACAACTTGACTAATACGTCTGGTAAAATTTTTGCAAAGTAAGATGTATAATATATCTGGTTGATGGTCGATTCGAAATGGTACATAGGTCGATTCAGGAGGTGCTAGAATGAGGATATCGTCATTAGCTGCATATTTTTGAAGCATAATACCACTTGGATTAGTTGTGCTGCATCCCTATAAGGGGCGTTTGCTGTTTAGATCACCATCCAGTAATAGCAGTTCATTAGTTGAGAATACTTCCCGTAGGTCCTGCTGGTTTATTTTTTTGTTTGGCTATTTGTACGCACATATAATATTGATGTTGCTGTCATCATTTAGTTTTATTTTAATGTCTACGGCTTATAGACTTTAGGTTTGGTAACAGTAATGGTACTACGTTGGTGTTCTTTTGTATGATTACAGCTACCCCACCTGATGGTTTCTCTATCGTTACGATACATATTATATCCTGGTACCGTAAATGGTATATTTTAATTAGCTGCGTTTCGCTTATGCGATATCAACTTGGTAAGGCGTCAAGAATTCAATAAACATTGATCGTTTATATTTCATGCCATTTGTATTAAAGTTTGCAATTGATAAATTAGCAATTATCCTTTGGTTATTTGGCAACATCGCTAATGAGGTTTGAATTAACGATGGAAGGGATGGGTTGGTATACGGAACAATTAGTTTGCGTGTTTCTTGTATAAGTTTATTAAGTGGATTGCCGGTGTCAGTGTGTAATGTTGAGTTATCTGTATTAGTTTTTAGATTGCTTGCCTCCGTACTGTCGCTGGAAGTTGTCGGTAGCTTTGTCCAGGTTTTGGTTGATGGTGGTTTCATGGCTGCGTGTGGTGTTGGTAATTTTTGCCAGATACAGGCAGCCTTTGTAGTTATCTGAGTGGTTCAAGCCACAGTTCACGCACTGCGGATCATCTTTGACATTCTTTGGACATTCGCTATAAGTATAAATGATTTCCTGTGCATTTACCGCATCTTGGGCCCAATGCACAATGATTTTTTTGTGTGACCATAGCGTTGACATCGGTAACATTGAGGGATTCTGTTGCACTAGGCACATTATCTAAAAGATATTTTTATTGGTATAGTCTTCATCAGAAGAGTTTAGTGGTCTGTTGTCTGTTAACGATTGTTCTAATTCGGTGTGCCAGAGTTGTGGGTGAGTAATCACAATTACTTCAGGATCAATGGCCATGTATTTGACAATATCCATATTTATAGCGGTTTGTTCGGTTTGCATGACTACGGCATTATTATTTTCCATTATTTTAATATAGCCATTAGTTTTTCTGTTGTTAGTAGTCTTTTTGTTTGCATGTTGTTCCACCGATAGAGTGCATAAATAAGAGTTATTGCTTACTTACAAGAAAACCTCTATTGCTACGCATTGACTGCGCAATAAGGTTTGTTACCTTATCACAACGACACTGTTATTTTATTACCATAGGATTGGAATAATTTTAGGTAGATTCATAAAAAGGTACACTAATTGTAAGTAACTTCTCACACTGAATAATAGACCTCACTTGACCATGTCTTGATTCAGAAACCACAATACTCCTAAGCACTTTATTCTGAAAATTTTGAATTCGGTTTGCTAGTGCAGCCTCAAGATTGACAACTGTATACCGTTGATATTCCGGGTAGCTACCCTAATATCTTCTGTGTCCAATATTATTTCTTTGAAGCAGTAGCTTTATTACTATTTCTTTGAAGTTATATTAATCTGTCTGAGATTGATTTTGGAATTGTTTCTTGGCGTTCGAACTTCTTTTACTGTTGTTCAAGTTCTAACAATAGGCTTCCTAGTAGCTGCTTTGTCGAAACTTCTATTTCTGTGAAATTTATCCCTTTTTCTGGTATTTGATAGTGCTGCTGGGGGAATACTCTTGGGTCCCATCTCCACAATGGTCTCCTTTCTGTCTTCCTCTGTTTTGTGTTATTTTGGTAGATTTTGGTTGTTTCGTTTCTTATCTTTTGCATTCTTTGGCTACTTTGCACTCTGTACCTGGTCGGGTAGACTTTGCCATAGTTGGTTTGCTGTTTTCATTCGTTTTGCATTGTTTTGTGTGATGTTTTCCAACACATTTCAAGCATCTTGATTCTCTGTTGCAAAATATTTGGATGTGTCCATCAGTTTGGCATTTCTTACATTGGGAGACTATTTTTGATTTTCTTAAGAGGTTCTAGTTTAACCTATAGCTAGTATCCCTTCGAACTCATATATGTTTTAATGTCTTCGTCGTTTGTGAAGCTTAGCATAAACGGCGGAAGAGGTTTCTTCTCTTTCCTTTGCAGAATATTAACGGCTTATATTATTTTATATCCTTGGCGATATAAAATTTGTTATTTAGAAGGCACAACGGGTGTAGTTTCCTTGTCATGACTTTTATATTACTTGTTTGTTTATTAGTTTCTTATTTGTCCTAAAAGTGACTCTTTACACTTATTAAATTTGCTAGTCGTTAATATTCTTCTGCACATTCTACTTTTATTTTCAACTGCTCGTTATTCATTACAACTACTTGAAATTGAAACTCTTCTGACTTAAGTTCGCAGAATTTAAATTCATAATAAAAAAATTGTATCCCTCATGTTTATTTTATAAAATCATTGAGAAACTGAATATATTAACTGTAAGAGCTATAAAATTTTACAAAAACGTAAAGTGTAATTAATAAATATCACAGCAATATACTATAACTATAACTATTTTGTATTATCTGTTTTATTTTTACTTAACGCACTATCAAAAATAACCATTTACAAATAAAGAAATATACACGACATTGATGTACGCGTTTGCGAAGTTAGCTAAACTTTACTACAATAGCTTAGCAGAAGAGCTTCGTTTTATGCACTCCAAACGCTAATATTAAAATTCTATCGGGGTATATTTATGTTTCTTTATTTGTTTTAATGCAATGCCTTAATCAGGTTCCTGAAGCGGCCGTGGGCTAGAGGTTAGCGGGTTAGACTTCATCGCTGACGGGCCTAGGTTCAATTCCCAGTACCGGAACATCAGATTTTTAACGGCCGTTGTCCCTCGCAAGACAGTGGCAAACCAGCGAGGTATTATGCCTAGTAAACTTTCTCTAGAGTAGAAGTGTTTACACTTCCCGTGGTTCGGACCCCTCGTTAAACTGTAGGTCCTTTATGTCTGTGGCAACGCGCAACACAGGCATATGAGAGAAGATCGCTACGTCTCGTAAAAAGAAGGATCCGGTCCTTGTAATTTTGTTGTTAGTTGTTTGCAATTTATGATACTGTCAGCACATAACTGAAAGTTTCTAAAATATTAAACATTTCATGTTTCGCTAGGTTTATTCTATTTAACAGCGATTCTTTACATTCTTGTATAAAGTATGTATAAAATCTGCAAAATGGCAAATACAGTAAATTCCAGTGGAACTAACGTTTACATTTATACTTAGTGTTTACAGACGCAAGCCCTTTACATCCCAGTGTATTTGAATAGCTCATGTTTGGGAAAACTTTAATTCTCTTAGACCAGCTCTCTGCTAACTGTACCTTAACGACACCAAATAAATACTACATTATTCACCCTTTGACCTACCTACTCGTATCCAGTGATTTATTAATAGTAAATCCCGGTTTTCCTCACTAGTTTGCCACACATCAGTCTTCTTGTACCTTTATCCATCCCGAAAATACCTGCTGTGGCTTTCCTGATGCTCGTGGCAAACCCGCAGCTTTCCAAAATAGACTTGGGGGATGCCGATGTCACATAACCCTTCAAATCCACATAATTGATACAGCCAGAATGAAAAATAGATTTTCGTCACGAACCTTTTGTAGCTTTCATGCTCGAACGAGAAGAACGAAGTTGGCCGTGACAGCGGGTCTTCAAAAGACGCGGGAAAGGGGGAAAGGCGCGAGCTTTACACAGACAAGTTTAAATGTTTGATGAACTTTGTTGCTTTCCATAAATATTAATACTGGAATTAGCATACTTTTAGGATTTACGTGTTTGGGGTCAGAGATTTTTGCTTTGAAAGCTGACTAATTTGATTTCAGTATTTTCGGAGGGAATTAAATGGGTTCATTATTAAAAACTAATCATCTGAGTCAGTGCTTTTACGAGACGGGATATTAAGTTAGCGAAACTGTAGTCTGAAAATTTTACGACTCGTTTTCGCAGAGCTCTCCGTCTAATTGCAACATTTTTGTTCAATTTGCATCTTTATAGAGTCTCATTCCCATCGGCTGCCTTTGTACGGTGTGGAAAATTTATGCGTTTTAAAAAGTGATTAATTTTCGGTGGCGCTTGTGGGGCAGGGCGTAAATATGAGCCGGACGGTAATAACCGTAAAATTAGAACACTCTGCCGGTTATTAGTTATAAATTATCCCAGACTTGCATGTGTATAATATAGTCCTCGGATTTTCGTCCAATGATTCGTTAAAACATTCATTATTTGGAGTTTTCTTAAGTTAGATTAAAGCCTTTGTTCCTGTAATTTCAGAAACGTTGAATTTTCATTAGATTTTGTTTCGTCCAAGAGCTTGTACTGGATGGAATACGAATTTATTCGTTTCTAAACAGACCATACCAGACACAACGGTGAAGTTTTAATTAAACTGGCCGAAATGTACTAAACCAAATTAAATAACTTCCAAAATCAAATTCACTTAAGTTGGTTTGGTTGGAAAATGATTAACTGGGTTGCATGTAGGTGGCCGCAGTAAAATTCTAACATTTATATAAATTTTGAATTTAACAAGACCATGCTGAAATGGCCTGAATAAATATTACACAATATCGACTAAACCACCCACAACCAATTGAAATACAATTTGTCCAACAATACTGAAAAAGATTGAATAAATCTCAGGAACCCAAACATCCTCACAGTAAACAAGTATATTACACACGGATTAAATTGGATAAATATTAAATCTTCTTGCGGTGAATAATTATTTACTTATAGGATGGTGTTGAATTGAACTGAATAAACATCGACTCAAGTACATGTTAAATTGAATAACTATCATATATATCACATTATGCTGAATTTGGCTGAATAAATGTAAATTTGAATTTGATCTAACCATACTAGAATGAACAAATATGATCCTTACTTACCGAACCACATTTGCGTTAAAGAAATTCAGATTTCCCAAACGACATTACAGTAAATAAATATATTACTTAACATTCCGAATTAATCTGGATAAATATCAGGTCATATTACGCAGAATAATTAGTTTCGCGTTGGGCTGAGCTGAATTCTGTATTGAATTGAATAAATGTTAAAGGGAACCTGTTCGAACTATATCATAGGACCGAACATCCTCACAGTAAACAAATATATCATACACTGAACTAAATTAAATAAATATGAAATCTTCCTGCGGCGACTAATCTTTTACTTATACGATTCTGTTGAATTGAGCTGAATAAACGCCGACTCAAGTGTGTTAAATTGAATAACTATCTGATATATCAGATTGAGCTGAACTAGGCTGGAAAAACGTAAATTAAAATTTGCTTGGACCATATTAAAGCTAATAACCATGATATTTGCGTTAAATAAATTTAGGTTGCACAAATGACATTATAGTAAATAAATATATTACTTAGCATTATGAATTAATCTAAATAAATATCAAGCCATATTACGCAGAATAATTGGTTTCACGTTGGGCTGAGATGAATTCTATATTGAACTAAATAAATGTTAAAGAGAACCTGTTCGAACTATATCACAGGAACCGAACATCCTCACAGTAAACAAATATATTACACGCTCAACTAAATTGGATATTATATTAAATCTTCTTGCGGTAACTAATTACTTACTGCTGAATAAACACCAACTCAAGTGTGTTAAATTGAACAACTATCTCATATTAAAATTATGCTGAAGTAGGCTGAATAAATGTAAATTTGAACTTGCTCTAACCATACTAAAACGAACAAATATCTCCCTTACTTACCGAACGATATTTGCGTTAAAGAAATTCAGATTGCCCAAACGACACTACCTATAGTAAATAAATATATTACTTAGTATTCTGAATTAATCTGAATAAATATCAGGCCATATTACGCACAATAATTAGTTTCGCGTTGAGCTCAGCTGAATTCTGTATTGAACTGAATAAATGTTAAAGGGAACCTTTTCGAACTACATCGTAGGACTGGACATCTACACAATAAACAAATATATTACACGTTGAATTAAATTGGATAAATATTAAATCTTCCTGCAGTGAATAATTATGTACTTATAGGATTGTGTTGAATTGAACTGAATAAACGTCGACTCAAGTATGTTAAATTTAATAGCTATCTTTTATGTCAAATTATGCTGAAGTAGGCTGAATAAATGTAAATTTGAACTTGCTCTAACCATACTAAAGTGAATAAATATCTCCCTTACTTACCGAACCATATTTGCGTTAAAGAAATTCAGATTTCCCAAACGACATTACAGTAAATAAATATACTACTTAACATTCTGATTGAATCTGAATAAATATCAGGCCATATTACTCAGAATAATTAGTTTCATGGTGGGCAGAGAAACTCTGCTTGGAACTGAATAAATGTTAAAGGGAACCTGTTCGCACTAGATCGTAAAACCGAACCTCCTCACAGTAAACAAATATATTAAACACACTGAACTAAATTGGATAAATAATAAATCTTCTTGCACTGAATAATTATTTACTTATAGGATTGTGTTGAATTTAGCTGAATAAACACCAACTCAAGCGTGTTAAACTGATATGTCAAATTGTGCTGAATTACGCTGGATAAATGTAAATTTGAATTTGCTCTAACCATACTAGAGATCTTCGTCACTTACCGAACCATATTTGCGTTAAAGAAATTCACATTGCCCAAACGTCATTATAGTAAATAAATGTATTACCTACTTAGAATTCTGAATTAATCTGAATAAATATTAGGCCATATTACGCAGAATAATTAGTTTCACGTTTAGCTGAACTGAATTCTGTTATAAACTGAATAATTGTTAAAGGGAACATGCCCAAACTACATCACAGTAAACAAATATAATACTCAATTAAATTGAAGAAACATTAAATCTTCGTGCGGTGACTAATTATTTACTCATAAGATTGTGTTGAACTGAACTGAATAAATGTCGACTCAAGTGTTAAATTGAATAACTATCTATATATTGGATTGTGCTGAATTATGCTGGATAAATGTAAATTTAAATTTGCTGGGATCGTACTAGAGTGAATAAATATCTTACTTACTTACAGAACTATGATATTTGCGTTGAAGAAACTCAGATTTCCCAAACGACATCAAAATAAATAATAATATTACTTAGCATTCGAAATTAATCTGAATAAATGTCAGGCCATATTATGCTGAATAATTAATTTCACGTTGGGCTGAGCTCAATGCTGTAATGAACTGAATACATTCTAAAGGGAAGCTGTTCAAACTATATCACAGGATTCAAACATCCTTACATTAAACAAATATATCACGCACTCAATTAAATTGGATAAATATTAAATCTGCTTGCCGTGAATAATTATTTACTTATAGGATTCTGATGAATTGAGCTGAATAAACATCGACCTTGCGTCGACGATTAAATTGAATAACTATCTTACATATCAGACGGTGCTATATTCATCCGAATTCATATTAAATTGAACTTGTTCTAACTATATCACAGTGTCAGGTTAATTTCTAAGTCAACTCTGCTCGGACCGAATTCGAGTGAATAACTACCTTACTTATCTTCAAAAATACATTACCTACGTTAAAAAATTTCATATTACCCGAACGGCATTATAATAAAAAATACCTTCCTGATTTAGTCTGAATAATTAACAGGCTTTATTATGCTGAATATTAAATTTTGCGTTGAGCTGAATAAACATTTTCCCATCTGGAATATTCTAAATAACTAGCTTACTTATCAGGGTGTGATATATTGAACTAAAAAATGTTAAATTAATCCTATTCAAACTATATCACAAAATCAGATACGTTTTGAAGATAAATAGACTTGGGTCGAATTACAATAAATATCTTACTTTCTTACAAGAATATTTTGCTTGAGTTATAAATCTTCCGACTGCCCAAACGACATTATAGTAAACAAAACTTGCCTATCTTAATTAATTCAAAAAAATATCAGACATTATTACGCTGAATAATTAATTGCACGTTGATCTGAGGTAAATTGAGGTGAATAAACATCGACCCAGCTCTATAAATGCAAATAGCTATCCTACATATCAGACTGTGCTATATTGACCTGAGTGAATATTAAATTTAACTTGGTCGAACTATATCACAGGACCGGACAAGATCAGTTAAATCTGATCGAACCGAATTTGAGTGAATAAATAACTTAGTTACTTACAAGAATACATCACTTACGTTAAAAAATATTCAGATTACCCCAAACGGCATTACCAGTAAACAAATACCTTGCGAATTAATTTAAATAGATATCGGGCTTTATTACGCTGAATGTTTACTTTCGCGTTGAGCTGAATAAACATTGGACAGGTGTAATATTGTAAATATCTAGCTTACTTATCAGACTGTGCTGTATTGAACTAAATAAATGTTAAAATAAACCTGTTAGAAGTATATCACAAAACCAGATATGTTTTAAAGTCAAATCTGCTCGGACCAAATTAGAGTGAATAAATTACTTACTTTCTTACCAGAACTTGTTATTTGCGTTACAAATTTTCTAATTACCCAAATTACACTATAGTAAACAAAAATTACAGTTCTAAATTCATCTAAGTATATATCACGCCTTATTACTTTGAATAATTAGCCCTGAGCTGAATTGAGGTGACTAAATATCGACCTAGCTCTATTCATGTAATATCTTACGTGTCAGACGGTGCTATATTGACTTGAATATATATTAAATTGAACTTGTTCGAACTATATCACTGAACCAGATTAGTTCTATTAAGTAAATTTCCTGCGCCTCATTACCGTAAACACATAAACTGTATATGAAACTGCTAAATTAAGCTGAATAAATAGCAAACAATTAAGGTGAATAAACGTCCATCCAACTATGTTAAAGTGAATTAGCATACTCCAGATTTTGCTAAATTAAGCTGAATAAATGTTAAATTAAAACTGCTCGAACGATATTGCTAAGAGGATCACAGTAATTACACTGACTAAAATATATTACATATGAAATCGATCTAATTTCAGCTCAAAATATATCAGAATATATTGCGGCGAATAAACGTGACTCAATGAAACATCGACTCAACGGTGATTGAAGTGAACAAATATCTGAATTATTCTATCTTGCCGCATAAGATTGAATAAATATTGATTAGATAAATATACGTCTTATCCCATAGTGTTGAAATGGGACTAAATAAATGTTAAGTTAAATCTGTTCAAAACCCATTGCACTGAATAAATGCCTCAGTTAGACGATCATTCCGAATAAAGCTCAAAATGACGACACCGCTTTAAAGTGAATCTGAGTCTTATTTATGAAACCGTGCCGAATCGAATTAAGTAAATGTCAGATTAAGCACAGACCTTATTTCAGTAAATCAATAATTCATCTACAGCCCCGCTGAAATGTGTCTAGCCAACCACACTGAAATAAATAAATACCTTTCTTACCAGACTGTATTAGAGCAACTACTTCACCTAGTTGTGGAAGAATGCTGAATAAACTGCAGAATGCTCTCATTGCATGAAAGTGAATAAATAGTTTTCTTAAGAAATTACGCTAAATGAGGCTAACTGATCTATACCTCTGCTAAGGTGTTATTTTAACGTATATTTTGCTCATCACAGTGTGGTTACCTAAGTTAAAGAATTTCCTAACGAGGTGTTGAAGTAAATTAAAGTCTCACCAGATGACCTTCAAGTGGTCCGTATAAATATTAGCTTAATAAGGTAATGTCAGAATAAATTTGTTCAGAGTTTACTGCGGTGAATAAATACCTTGCTAAGTAAAATGTTTACCGATCCTGTTAATAACTGTAAGTAAATTGTTTAGGAATCACAATTCACAGAATTTAGCTGAATATGCTTAGAAATTAAAACTGAGAGTTTGAACATAAATATTTTACTTATCCAGTATTATTGGATAGATTGGAGTCAATATGTACAAACCGCGCTGGGCTGAGCTGAGTAAATATCATTCTATCATAGCAGATCGGATAGCGCTGAATAGTGGGAAAAAAGATAATACGTTCAATTTGATAATGTATTGAATAAACATATCAGCTATCACAGATCGAATAAATACCTTACATATAAGCCGTGCAGAACTGCTCTTCCCATTAATTAAAAAACTATTTCAAAGCGAACAAAGAGCTTATTCAATGCACGGCGGATTTAGCTGAATAAAATGCATCTTGTCTGACACTTTCAAAGTTTCTCGAATTACGATTAAATTTTCGGTTTAAACCGCTTCGTCATCATAATGTTGAATAGATACTTTCACACCATGCTGACTTGAATAAATATCAGATATTTACCGGACGGGATGTAAATAAACACCTTATTTTACAGACCGACCTGAATAAATGTCAAACTAAACCAAATATCTTGTGTAGTGTACGGCGCTGATTTGGTAGGAATAATAGGAATACAGGTAAAATGAATACACATATCATACCATCAGAAATTAAGCTTTGATATCTGTTAAGAATGCCCCGCCTTAAATCTTTTCCTATGATGAATTTCGATGAATGAATAGCAGAATAAATTAGCGCCAACCCTATCAGAATTACAGTAACTTGTTCATCTAGTTTGTTAAATGTCATATTCGATCTACACTAGAAGCGTAGAAAAGGGTAAACATCTTATATAGCGAATTGTGCTTAACTAAATTGAATAAATGTCAAATAAACAATGCTAAAATATTGAAGTCTTGGGTATCCTACAGAATCGTACTCATACAACGCTTTAGCGCATATTATGCAGCGCTAGACAGAAAAAATGTAAAAAAATATATACTCTAACTGTGCAGAATAGAATAAATAGGTGTTTTATTTATTGTACAGTGTAAACTTAGACTGATAAATGCAGTTTGCGGAAATCGTGTTAAAAGAAGTAAACACATCGTTTAGCAGAAGTTCCTAAAATGAGCTGAATAAACATCAGATTCAATCAACTAAGATAACACAGTCCTGAATATGTAATTTATTCTTCTTATTCTTCTTTATCTAGCACTTACGCTCAAAGGGCGTCTGGTCTTGTGATTATTCAACCATTGTTGTATGATTTTCTATCTTTTTCTTCCCATGTCTTTTACGAGCGTATACAATGTTAATCTCTCTACTGGTTCTACTTCCAATACCTTCTTTCTTTCTGTTGTGGATAATAATTTAGTATTTTAGTAATTAAGTATCAAATCTGCTGCAGTATAACTGACTGTTGGTACTGTACTATACAGGGCGTCTCAAAATAGCGTCGCTTTAAGATTATTAGAACTCATGAAAATATGGTAGAAGTCTATATTAGCATAGGTCGAAACATGTACCCCTGAAGAGTTTAGGGTACTCATATGTCTTCAAAAAAATATAGTTTTCCCTAAATATAGCATCTTTGGAGCTAATGAAGGTAACATTACCAAACTTGATGATTTAAAAAAATTGCCCCTACCGGGAATTGAAACCAAGTCTATTGCTTGAGACCTGGCACTTGAAACATCAGAGAAATTATTAAATTTTAAAAATATAATTTTAATAAGCATCTTTTAAATTTTTTTTGGCCCCGTCGATCAAGCCGAAAAATATTTTTACATTGCCTATGCACAGAGGGCACTGCCTGTTACAATCTGCCCAAAAATAATTTTTCTAATATTTCAAATAAGCGAGGTATCAAGTAGATTCGTCTTAGCAGAATCACGTTTTATATGCTCTGAAAAAAAAAACGTTAATGCGAAATACCCTGTATATTTGGATTTAGAGTTTATTACTAACTTATCGTTTCCAGATTGCTTGCTTTACTCCTATAATCATTTTAAATATTTTAATCATCTCCTGGTTTATTTTTACGTATCCTGAGTCTGTCGTCCTAGTCCGTAAACTGCTTCTTTTTCACTTAGTCTTCCTTCAATTACCTCTCCTAACCATCCTTCTAGTATCTTGGTATATACGTATCTGATGATAGGGATTTCCTTCTTCTTCCAGTGCTTTATTTCTTACGAGACGTAGCGATTTTCTCTCCTATGCCTGTGTTGCATGTTTAAAGTGTCGCAGACATAGAGGACCTACGGCTTAAAGTGGGCTCCGAACCACTCCGAACACTTTTACTCCAAAGAATACATACTAGGCAGAATACATCGCTGGTTTGTCATTGCTTTGCAAGGAATAGCGGCCGTTAAAAATCCTATGTTCCGGTAGTGGAAATTGAACCCAGGACCTTCACCGTAGAAGTCTAACGCGCTAACGTCTAGCCTACGGCCGTCTCATGCCGTATCAATCTTCCCAAAAATTTTCCATAATATTTTCTCTATGTTTCTGCTATGATTTCCTAGTCTGCTACCTATATATAATATTAATTTCATTATCTCATATATTTTATCATTATTATATTTTTACTTTTCTTGACCTTACACCGTCACTTCTTCCTGTTTTTCAATATACAGTCCTTGTATTTGAACCAATCCGTTAGCACGTATTTCTTTTAGGTTAGGTTTACTTTTTCCGTTACTTAATTTATTCTATTAATGTACAACCGTTTCTCTTGTAATGATCTGGTACTTGTAAACATTCCATGTCCCTTTCGTTTTCTTAACTTTGTGCTTTACTGCTTTGTTCCAACACACTGCTCTATTTTTATTATAAGGTGTTAACTTACATTAACTAAATGGATATGTTAAGAGTTCACCCACTGGTGCCCTCTCAGTTCACTTTTTGCACCACTTTTTTCGTGTGTCACCACTTCACTTTTGCTCTGCTTTTTTCACTGACGCTTTCACGTCTCTTTACACTAACTCAAATGGTTTGGTCCTCTTGAGCCTTCTCACTAGATCTGTATTATCGCGTAGTTGGATCACCTCGATGTTACGTGGTAATGAAGCCTGGTCTTAGTTTTAGGTTAGGTTAGGTTTTTATCTCTAGATCCCTATGGATATCACTACTTCTAGCGTACTAGGGTACATCTGCGCTATTCCTCGACACTTTGTTCCGAATATTTTGAATTTGTGTGATGTTATTTTTGTTGGCGCAGCCCCAAAGTTGACAACCATATTTCCATACTGGTTTTAAAACTTGATTGGACACAAGTAACCTGTTATGTATTGAAAGTTGTGTTTCTTCACAGCAGCCAATACACATTCTTATATTTTATTTTTACTTCTTCTTTTTTCAAGTTAATTCCAAGATACTTAGCTGTATTAGAATGCGGTTCTTGAGTGTCACTGGCACGTAATCATCCTTCTTGTTCATGAAGTTGATATGCACTGACTTGCTTTCGTTTAGTTTAGTTTAGCCATACTTTATCAGAAACCTGGGCAACATCTAAGAAGATTGCCGAGCAGACTTTTTTCTCTTTAAGACTTTTCTCTATGGTATTTATTACCCTGTAAACCCGCTCTACAGTTGAATGTTGGTTAGGAAATCCAAACTGGTGTGTTGGTATTAGTTCTTTTCTTGTTATCTCATTGGTTGACGGGATGTCGTTGGTGTACAATAGGTATAGTATTGGCGCCAGTACACTCCCTTGTGGTACCCCTGCCTTAATTTCATATAAGTCGGAGTATTCCTCTTCTTGCTTGTTCTTGAAGAATCTGTTTGCAATGTAAGACTTCAGAAGTTCAGCAAATTGCTTAGGCAAATTTTTTTCTAGTTTACGTTCTAGCCCTTCATGCCCTACTTTATCAAAAGCCTGGGCAACATCTTAGAAGATTGCTGAGCAGACTTTCTTCTATTCAAGACTTTTTCCTGTAATGTTTATTACCCTGCAAAGTTGCTCTACAGTTGAATGTTGGTTTCGGAATCCAAATTGGTGTGTTGGTATGAGTTCTTTTTTTTTCTATTATTGGATTGAGTCTTTCCAGTAATAGTTTCTCAAATAGCTCTGAAATTATCGGTAAGAACGAGAAGGACCGATATGATCCTGTTTCATTATGACTTTCGCTACCTCCCACACGTTCGGTAGTTTCAGTACTCCTTTTCTAGGTAGAAGTTTCAATACTTACCCTGGTATTAACACAAATAGAATTTATGTTTTCTTTCATTCCTTATGCCACATCTTGTGGAGTGACCAATTTTACTTCTTTCTCGTCTCTTCCATATTCCGCATACAGTGCTTCATTTGTATTTGTTTATTAGATTGAAATATCTGTTTGAGGTGGTTTGCCAAGGCATCTGTCTTCTGCTTGTTGCTTCTTGCCAAACCGTTTTCAGTTCTTACTGGTGGCACCTGGATCTTGTCCTTTTGAAGTCACACTGTATTGCTTTAGTTTCACACACCTACTTTCTAGTCTGCCGCCTCATACTGCTTATAAATATCCCCTTTTTTCAACTAAATATCTACTTCTGTGCTCTTCACTCTGTTCCTCTTTCAATAGTTTTTTGTGCAGCATTTCCCTGCAGCTTTGTTCGTACTCTATCATTTGTAACTTTTTTATTCTTATTCTATTATATCTATTTTCTTTAACTGTAGGATTTTCTACAATCGGTATCTGTGGATACAGAAACACCTAGCCAAAATAAATTAATGTCTTATTTACCAGACAATTGTGAACTGTCTGATCAACTCACATTTTGACAAAGTCAATGAATATCTGATTGGTCCGACCTTTGACAGAGTAGCCGCCAATAGAAATATATATGTTTTGATCTTCCTAATACTCACTGAATAAGTTTGTATATATTGAACGGCATGAAATTGGGTACAAATGAAATGTGTTCAAATCATGTTGAAGTGATTAAATATTTCATTTATAGGTTTGTACTGAATTAGGCCGCATAACTGACAAATTAAATCTATTCAGACCCTACCGTATTGAACTGTACGAACATAATTATGTATTATTATTCCTATTCCAAATACACACAACTAGTTTAACGTCATAATATATTTAAAGATGAGGCGGAAGTGGTGGTTTACATTGAATAACTTGCGGGAAAAAAATTGATTGTTATACAGCTGTGTCGAATAATATATTAATTCCATTACGTTGCCTTAGGAAAGCCAAACTAAACTAATACGTGTATAAAATTAAATATGGCTAGCCCGTGACCAATTAAATTAAGAAAATAATGGGAGCATGTCCAATTAGACTGTATAACTATTGAGCCAAAATTAGTCCAACTACGCCGTAACGAACTAAGGTTTCTCTATCTGACTTCAGCTAAATTAATAAGAGTTTTCTGTTGAATTCAACGCGATAACAATATACATATTGGAATTTTGTCACAGCTGTGAATTTGTAAAATTTAAAGTTTCCCTAAAGTTTCAAAGTACAATTGTTTGATTCTTTTTGCTGTAATTTCAATCTTCTTCTTCTTCTTCGAATGCTTTATCTCTTACGAGACATATCGACCTTTTCTCGTATACCACCGTTGTGTGTTTTAAAGTACCACAGTCATTGAGGGCCTACAGCTTAACGTGGGTCCCGAACCACGGGAAGTGTAAAATTTCTACTCCAGAGAAGATTTACTAGGCAGAATACCTCGCTGGTTTCCCATTGCCTTTATTATTACAGCTCAAGATTCAGTAAATATTGCTAAAAGGCATGAAATCAACATTATAAACGCGGCTCCATTGCCAAATTTCCTTCACACGAATGCAAAACATGCAATTGCCATCTTACTACAACCCGACGAATGATCGGAAAAGATAACGTATGAACTCATTTTTAAAATAGTGTGTAGGAAAAAGGATAGATAAACTAATTCGAAAGTAACCTGGTAATTTTTAGAATAGAAGAAGAAAGAGCAAGGACCAGAAGAAGCGATTTAACCTTCTAAAGGACGCGACAGTTTTTCAAAAAACTGTTCTAACTTTAAAATTGTATATAAAGAGATTAACTTTCGTTTTAGGTATTTTGATATTTAGCAGTTTACCTCTGATCAAATTCAGACAGTGCAATCAATTCGATACCAATACAAGTATTATTGAATATTCTTGAAGCCCAAATCCAAAACAAAGCGTCCTTTGTGCATGACAAAACAAATTGAGTTTGTTCCGCCCACGACATTAATTTTAATATAATTACCTGTGGGGATCTCTAATTGCTTGTCGAATTTCTTTAGCTATTACACTCCACTTCTGATCCAGGTTCTTTCGCGTTTTATAACTTTAAATTAAACAGAAGCTTAAGGTTTGTTTGTTAAATTAGTTCAAAACAGGAATTCCGGAGAGAAATCTCTGGAGAATATTTGTTGCTTTACATCAGGGATGGCGCGCAGAAAAATGCATTAATTCTTCTAGCTCTAGGAGTTGTTTATGGCGAGTTTTACACTACATTAGCAATGCAAATGATCGAGCAATTCCACTGCGCAGAAAATCATCCGCAAATAAAACTTTCAACTTGATTACGTAAAAAAAAGTAAAACGTTATCTGAATGTTTGAATTTAAAACCGAGTTCACAGCTACATAATTGGCTTTGGCGCAATTGGTGGATGCGCAAATATTAGCAAATCGATATTCCTTAAGCTTTCTTTATAGTTTTGTTGTTAATATATCATTTATATGTCTGTCGAAAATATAATAGAAACCTGGAGGCCAGATTTCTACGCTGAAGTATAGACTAATAGCTATTATTAGGTTATTAGTCTATGGCTGAAGGTCTGGGGTTCAATTCCCATTATCAGGCATCGGATTTTTAATTGCCGTTCTTTCTCATAATGAAATTTATGTAAATGTTTTATATTTTGACAGTTAAGACCAATTTTGTAGATTTAAGCATACTAATGGGTTAATTGGTTGTAATTTGTACTGAATGCCATTGACTTAGCATAAGAGGCAACTGTGTGTTGTATTTATTTAAACTTTGAGTGAGTATTGATTTGTTTATCTGCAAAGTTAGGTAATTTTCTTCGACGAATATAGAAATTGTAAAATTACACCGAAAGAATGTTTAGATTCTGCTATATATGTATGTAGACATGTAGTACAGGTGATATGAATGGTTTTCATCCTATTTTCCTTAGCAACAATACGATATTTGTTTATTTATGTGTTATTTAAACATGTTTTGCCAATTTCGTTTATATGTGTGAAAATTGCTAAGTTATTTTTATTCCTTAGGGAATTATAAGTTCAAATGCCATTGAATACTTAGATAGGGCAGCTTTATATGTGAGATTTGTTAGGAGCAATAATTTAATGCGTGAATTGTTTATGTTTATATGTCTTATATTTAAGTGTTTATAAATGATAGTGTCATTATATTAGGATAGTTTAAGGTTGTTTTTCTAAAGTTTAAATGTTAATTTGCTTGTTTGTCGATAATTTATCGAATTTGTTCATAATTTTAGGTTAATTTTGATAGTACATGGGTCATGTGTGGTCTTAAAAGATTTGTCTTTTTATGAGGAATTTGAAAATGTAATTGTAAAAGTTTTGCCCTAGCATGATCCATAGTTAAGTTATTTAGTTTATAAGAATTTTGGTTCAAATTTGTTTATATTAAAGCTGGCTCCTCATTGGTCAGTTTTTTTAGGTGACATGCAAAGTAGATTAGTATTTGTTAAAATATCTGAACGTTATGTGAGTTGCCATGACAACGCTAGCTTTTTTTAGAACAGATATAAAAGGAAAATTATGGAAAATAGCGTCACTTCTTTAAAATTCCTGCGAGGAACCGCTGAAGGTTTCCTAGCCAATTTTGTAAAATTTAATACCGTTTGTAAGTTTTATTTTGTTGAGGAACGTCAAATTTTGAAATAAAGTGAATTTTATGTGCATCGTGTTTACTTACCAAGCTTATAAATATTATTCAGTGCAACGTGGTGCAATTATATTACCAGTCATCCGATCTACGAATAAAATATTTCCAACGTGAAACTACGATAAATATTTGGGAGGTTATAGGTAATCTAACCTATAAAACAATTTGCTAGGATCAAAATATTATACTACAATCAGCAGCAACAGGTAAAAGCCAATTTATTACCTGAAATTCAACGAAGATCCAGTGCAATCCGGGGTTTGTGAGAAGCCTGTTATAATTCGTCGCCTATTTGAATTATACGAGATACCAGATTTTCCATCCGCACTAGGTCAACAAATGGAGGAGCTGAGTAATTCAATGCAGCGCACGCAGGAAAGGAAGTAAGCAAACAGATTATATTTTTTTTACGAATTCATTGTTGCAGTGCCCAATTATTCCAACCTTGGTTTTATTTAATTACCCTGTAATTTATTTAATTCAAATTTGCTTTAATTTAATAAAATTCTTATTTGGTTTTTATAAGAGTCTCATATAAAAGGTAGTGCTGTGTGAGTAGTTTATTTAAATAGAAGTTGTTGTCGTTTTGTAAATGTCATCGAAGGCACACCATTATAATATGTGCATTATTTTATTCTGTGTACCTACAGCAGATTATTTATCCTTATCTACGATTATTACTACATTTAATAAAAGGACAACACATAGCAACAAATTTTGTCACCGTAAAGTGGGGCGATTCACATAGCAATATATATGACTCTGTGCGGAACAAAGTATTATATATATATATATATATATATATAA
>JABXWE010034666.1:0-29194 GCA_014611495.1 Limonius californicus
TAGTCACGAAGAGCAATATTCTGTGTTGTTTGTTCACAGTTTCGAAAGTCTATTTGACAACTAATAGTTACTATTGAAAAACGACTCGCCACGAATACCAAGTACCTTGCTGTTTTCCTTCCTTTGTGTGCTATTTTTCATAGTTTTGAAGGATTATTTGGCAACTCATTAATACTACTTAAAAAGATCTAGCTATGAATAGTCACGAAGAGCAATATTCTGTGTTGTTTGTTCACAGTTTCGAAAGTCTATTTGACAACTAATAGTTACTATTGAAAAACGACTCGCCACGAATACCAAGTACCTTGCTGTTTTCCTTCCTTTGTGTGCTATTTTTCATAGTTTTGAAGGATTATTTGGCAACTCATTAATACTACTTAAAAAGATCTAGCTATGAATAGTCACGAAGAGCAATATTCTGTGTTGTTTGTTCACAGTTTCGAAAGTCTATTTGACAACTAATAGTTACTATTGAAAAACGACTCGCCACGAATACCAAGTACCTTGCTGTTTTCCTTCCTTTGTGTGCTATTTTTCATAGTTTTGAAGGATTATTTGGCAACTCATTAATACTACTTAAAAAGATCTAGCTATGAATAGTCACGAAGAGCAATATTCTGTGTTGTTTGTTCACAGTTTCGAAAGTCTATTTGACAACTAATAGTTACTATTGAAAAACGACTCGCCACGAATACCAAGTACCTTGCTGTTTTCCTTCCTTTGTGTGCTATTTTTCATAGTTTTGAAGGATTATTTGGCAACTCATTAATACTACTTAAAAAGATCTAGCTATGAATAGTCACGAAGAGCATTATTCTGTGTTGTTTGTTCACAGTTTCGAAAGTCTATTTGACAACTAATAGTTACTATTTTAAAACGACTCGCCACGAATACCACTTGGTGTTTTCTTTCCTTTGTGTACTATTTTTCATAGTTTTGAAGGATTATTTGGCAACTCATTAATACTATTTAAATATTTAAATAGTCACGAAAAGCAATATTCTGTGTTGTTTGTTCACAGTTTCGAAGGTCTGTTTGACAACTCATTATTAATATTATTTAAAACGACTCGCCACGAATACCAAATACCCCGCTGTTTTCCTTCCTTTGTGTTTTTCACAGTTTTGAAGGACTATTTGACAACTCATTATTACTATTTAAAAACTACTAGCTATGAATAGTCATGAAGAGCAATATTCAGTGTTGTTTGTTCACAATTTCGAATGTCTATATGACAACTCATTATTAATATTATTTAAAAACGACTCGCTATGATTAACCAAGAATCTTCCTTTTTATGTTGAAATCTACAGTTTCGAAAATCTATTTGACCACTCACATTACTATTTAAAAACAACTAACCATAAATAGTCACACAGAGCAATTTTTGGTGTTGTTGTCTAATGTTTCAAATATCTTTTGACAACTCATTATGATTATTTAAAAACGACTTGCCATAATAGTTCCGAATAATGATTTGACAACTCATTAATTAATTAGAAAGCACCGCACATGAATAGCCAGGAAATGCAATTTTCATTCTATATGTGTTGCTTTCCACAAATGGTGATTTAACAAGTGATTATTATTATTTGATATGAACAGTTGGGATCTGCTATTTGCCATCCTTATTGTGTTTTTTCCCAATTTCGAATGTCGATTAGACAACTCATTAGTGTTACTTAAAAAAGACTCATCATGAATAACCAGAACTAGCCAAATTGTCCTATTTTGGGCTGTTTGCTACAGTATCGAACGTCTGCTTGGTACCTCATTATTATAATTTATAAACGACTCTCCATGAACATCCACGAAGTGCAGATTTCCTTCCTTTTATGTTGGTTTTCACAGTTTTGTCTGCCCATTCTGTTATTAAAGAACGATTCGCCATGAATAGTGAGAAAGTGCAGTTTTTCTTCATTTTCGTATTGTGTTTCACAGTTTGGAATCATTTTGAGAACTAATTTCTGTTATTCTAAAACGACTCACCATATATAGCTAGGAAGTGCATTTTTCTTCTAATGTGTGTTGTTTTTTAGTTTCAAGTGTCGATTTGACAACTCATTAGTTTCTGTTTAAAAATGCCTCTCCATGAATAGCCAGGAAATGCAGTTATAATTATTATTTATAACTGTATATTATAATTTACTTCTGCATCCTTCAGTATCCATATACATTTACATGCAGGAAGTTGACCAATGCATAAATCCCTTCACTACTAGTTATTAAACAAGTATTCATCAGGCGAAATGGAAAAAAAGTAAATATGCTCCCATATCCATCTAATTAACTCGGCAAGTTTACAAACAATAATTACTCACTTTTTTATATCATTAATTTGCACATACACAAACCGGTATTCAATAGCGATTACGAAATACAATCGACAAAATTATTCAACGCTACAACACGAACAAGTATAATAAAGGGTAATATAATCCATGCTGCTTCTAAATGAGCGCCGGTCAGTCATTCAAGATTAATGAACACTCCTATCAAAGAAGTATTTAATTATCAGACCCGTACTCGTAGCATTTTTCTGCTTACAGGCATGGCGTGCTCATTTGGATTCAAATTAGCGCGCTAGTAATTACTTTCATTTGAAGTTAATTACGTCATTTGTTGAATGCGAGCATATATTTTTATAAATCACCTTCTGCTATACTTTTGTTTGATGTAATGATTAAGATTTAATAGAAAACAGTGTGTAAAGCTCTTCATCTGCACTTTCTCATACTTTTAAAGCGCAAAATTTCTAAAGTTTTAACCTGTAAAGTTTCGTTCTATTTTACTACCCTTCGATTTTACCAAAAATTTTTTCGTATGCTTTTTCCTGGATTTTTAGCCAAGGGCTTTTATATATTTTGTCCGAGGCATTTTGTATGATTTTTTATTCTGAATCTTTTATATGGCTTTTTGTCATATGCGTTTTTCCTGCAATTTTTATATGGAGTTTTCTACTAACAGCTTTTTGCCTGGATTCTTACCTGTAGCTTTTATTGTATAGTGTTTACCTAAGGTTTACCTTTTCCACAGCATTTTTCTTACATTCTTCTTCACGGATTTTTACAGAATATTCTTTATTCTGGATATTTTCCTGTAGTTTCTTTCACATGGCTTTTTATCCTGGATTCTTCTCCACATTCTCTTGCGCGGTTTTTTTATTTTGCATTATGTATTCATAGCTTTGTTTGATGACTTATTTCTTTGATTTTTATCTGTAGATGTTTTTGTTCATTACCTTCAGATTTTACCAAACTTTGTTGCCTAATTTTTCCTGGATTTTTGGCATCAGGTCATTCTTCCAGGACGTTTGCATGTTTTTTCCATGTCATTTTGCAAAATTTTTTATTCTGAATCTTTTACATGTAGCCTATTCTTATACGGGTCTTTGTCATAGGCTTTTTATCTGCAACTTTTCTACGGCGCTTATTCCGGATTTTTTACTCATAACCATTTAGCGGATTTTTACAGAACATTCTTTCTCATGGCTTTTATCCTGGATTTTTCTCTTTTTTTATTTTGCATTCTTTATCTTTCTTTCTATGTCTTATTTCTTTGACTATTACCTGTAGCTGTTTACCTGGAATTTTTAACAGTAGTTTTTTTTCAGTAACTTATATTATGGATTGATAGTTTTTGTTGAATGATCTTTAATCCACAATTTTTTCCCGAAACTATACCTTTACAGATTCTCTCTTGGACTTTTTATCGGTAGCTTCTATATGGCTTTCATTTTGATTTTCCTGGATATTAAACGTTTTTGTATATGTTTTCGATGATATTTGATATGTGTCTTTTTATTCTTAATCTTTTATCTAATACCTTTTTTACGTGGGTTTCTGTCATAGATTTTTTTCCATACTTTTACAGATTTTCGCTTAGATATTTTATCGGTAGCTTCTATATGGCTTTCATTTTGATTTTCCTGGATATTAAACGTTTTTGTATATGTATTCCATGATATTTGGTATGGTTTTTTATTCTTAATCTTTTATTTGTACCTTTCTTATGTAGCTTTTTGTAATAGATTTATTTTCCAAAACTATACTTCTACAGATTCTCTCCTACGTCGATATTTTATCAGTAGCTTTCATATGGCTTTCATTTTGATTTTCCTGGATATGAATCGAGGCTATTGTTCCACGGGTTTTGTATATGTTTTCCATGATATTTGGTATGCTTTTTTATTCTTAATCTTCAATTAGTACTTTTTCTCCTGACTTTTTGTAATAGCCTTTTTTCCAAAACTATACTTTTACAGATTCTCTTCTAGATATTTTATCGGTAGCTTTTATATGGCTTTCCCTCTAAGTTTCCTGAATTTTTAGTCAAGGCTAATCTTCCACGGCTTTTGTATACTTTTTCAAAACTTTTGTACGGTTTATATTCTGTTTTTTTATTATTCGCAGTTCTTTTTATATGGGTTTTTGTAATAGATTTCTTTTGACGCAGCTTTAGTACGGTGTTTAGTCTGGGTTTTTTGCTAATAGTTTTTCTATCGGATTCTTACCTAGTTGTTTTACCTAGGGCTTACATTTTTACTCTTTTCCTGGATTGTTCCGCATAGTGTTATGTGATTTTAAAATTTGCCGCTACACATTTTTGGGTTAGTCCCGTTCAGAACTCGGTGGGCTCCAGTTGTCCGAAATCTCCATCAATCGGCAACTGTATTTACGTAATATGTTGCAGTGCCGGCTTTGCAGTTTTGTCGAGTGGAAGTCAGACCCTTGAAATTGACGGACGCGACTTGTTAGAGAGTTTCTTTTCCTTCGCGGCGCCCCTGTTAAGTATCGTAATACCGTGTGCTGTGGAGCACAATCCAATCGACGTAAAAGTCGGATAAAAAAAATTAATAGAGGGTTCGCCTTGTTGTTGGACAATTTGAGGTAATTGCTCCTGTCGAATTCAGTTCGGATCTACGTGAAGTGAAAAGAAAAATAAATCGTACAAGTGTTGTGCCTGAAATTTGGTTCGTTCCGTTGTTCTCGAGAATTTCCCTTCTGTCTGCCCATCACCTGACATCGTTGAAAGCAGTTTGGCCCTCAAATAAAGCAACTCAGTGGGGTTGCTCTTCTCGATTATTCGGATATAAACGAATTGACCGTGGTGCCTCGTTACCCTCTGGTATTTAAACCCTGCAAGTGCTGTAGTAAAAGCTGTTGCATTTTCATCGCCCGATAACTCCTGTCTGGCATCGCCGAAGTCATCTCCCAGGATCAACCATCCCTTTCTTCCCGTTTCTACATGGATTCGACACCTTGATCTTGTGCGAAGCCTTCTCATCCACGAAAGGTAAAAACTACCAAGTTTTGTGCTTGTGGAAAGTAACTTTCGGCTTGGCACGCGTATCTTGCAAAATTCAAACGTATTGACCTTTTTTTGTTATATTGATAAAAATATTAAGAGTGACCTGAAGCCACTGTTTGTTTTGTATAAATTATATACAGACGCTAATTTTATGCTATTATTTCTGTAAACTTGCCCAACTGGGCTACGCAGTTACTGAAACCATTTAAATGTAGCGTTGGCACCAGCGGCGTAGAGTTGTATGCGAACGTTCGAAATTATTACTGTTTGTGTTCTACGTTATAAAGTTGCCTCTCATTGCTATATATTTTTTTTATATGTTCTGTGCCATTTTTGATAGTTCATTATATATGTGTTAAATCCCGCAAGTCTTTTATTACTGTGTTCTGAATATTTATGTAAGGATTTTGCAAGCTTTAAGATACAGGTAAAGGCACAATAAAGGTGAGTCCGATTCCCGTAGCTGTTGGTCCTTGGCCTTTCACAAGAACCTTGTAACCAGCTAGATTTGAAAGGTGGCGCCCACTTATTTCGACGCATCCTGTACACAACTTGAAGCATTTTCTCTATAAGCAATTTCATCGAACCTTCCCCTACTCCTCTGAGCAAGCCGCTGGCCTTTATCATCTTTTTTTTGTTTGCGGGTCCAAGAAAAGCGCATTTGGCCGTACCGAAAATTTCTTAGCACGCCAACGTGCGATTTTCTCTGTTCCATAATTCTCGTAGCGAGAATCGGCCCGTAACAAATTTGGCGCCGTAACGTGAGTTTTTTTTGGCCCGTAACAATAGGCTTTCGAGCTGTATTTTATTTTGCATTCTTTGCCTATAGCTCTTATTTACGGGTTATTTCTTAACCTTTTAGCTGTAGCTGTTTTCCTAGATTTTGCCCACTTTTATTGCATGGATTTTTACCGCAGTTTTTTCAAGTAACTATTGTAAGGGTTTTATATTTTATATTTTTATCCGTAATTAGTTTACGAATATTTATCCTAGATTTTTATCCATAGTATTTTTCTATAGCTTGACAGATTTTTCCAAAAAACATCACCTGTTTGTAGCCTTTTTTACACGGCTTCTATCCTGAACATTTTAAACGTAACCTTTTAAATGTGTTTCCTTTTTGGATCTCCTATACGTAGATGTTTTACTACTTTTTTTATTTTTTAGGTAGCGTTTCTTCCATGATTATTTATACTTTTATCCTGAATTTCTATTTTACTTTTACGGATTTTGTCCTATTTTTTTTTTATTTTTCTCGTAGTTACACACATTTGTTTTTGAATCGCATCTTTTACTCGTAGTCATTTTCAACAGATTTTTATTCCGAAATATCTATTCATAACATATTTTATTAGTTTTGCCTGAATATTTGTCTATAGTTATTTATTTTACCGTATTTTTTAACCGTAGTTTGTACTCTGGAATTCTGATCCACAATTTTCCTTCGCTGTTTTATTCTGTCTTTTTTTACGAGAATTTCATTTCTGTGAATTGTATTTTAAAATTGTTCCACTGGAAAACCTTTTCTTTTGAAGCAACCTAATAATACTAAACACATTTTTTTAAGTCTTAAAAGAGATTATCTTTATTTCCTGTACTGATGTAGAGAATTAAATTCGAATACAACCCTGCATTATACTCTCTCTTAAAATTCTAACCTGGCCGTTTTCTCCGTGTGGGGTTATTAGAACACGTGCAGGTTCATATTAGCGTAGAACAAGTGTTGGAGGGTGTTTTAGTATGCATTAGGGTTGAAAAGGTTCCCTGGGAAGTGAAGATCTACATTCCATCACATAGAATTACGGAATGCAGGAACAGAGTTGTATATTTTAATTTCTAGCCCTTACAACACAGAAAAAATCTGTTTTCGTTTATTAGATTTAAATTTTGAAGTTTTAATTCATGACCTCCAGCTGATCTAAATATATTTCTACCTTTCACATGTGATGTTTAGTTTACCACATCTCGTCGGGGATCCGAAAAGTGAAAACGAACGAAAGTGGAAGGGTCTGCAAGATGAAAGGGCACGGGTGAGGGTGGATTTAGAAATCTGATCCTTAAACAGACAACACGTTTGTCTGACCGCCGACCTGACCCTCTTAAAATAGCTTTGGGGGTATTTGAAAAAGCAAACCCACCACTAGAGTTTTAGAAGAAGCAGGCGCCTGTTTACATAAAACGAGGGGAGTTCAAAATCTTGCTATCCTAACTAGTATGCAGAAACAACATAATTATAACGAATAATTTGTTATTTTTCAATGTCATTGCCGTCACCACTCATACACTTGTTGTAACCAGATCTTTAAAAAATGATTTTTCTTTGTTTCTGCGTCCATTCCAAATTTGGTGAGTAATTAATTTCCACCCATTCGTTGCCTGTTTAGGCGTTTAAATAAGAAAAAATCGCTAAGGACAAAGGTAAGACTATAAGGTGGATGGCTCATAGTTGTAACTTTGGACTAGCATGAGGAGGCGTTGTCATGATGTGGTAGAACTCCCGTTGTTAATATATCGCAACATTTCTGCTTAATTTTTATACAGTTTCTGTATTAAGTGGGTTTGCTATCCACCAGTGATTATGACTTTTGGCTGCATACAAACAGTTAAAAGAATTTTTTAAACATCCCAAAATTGACCTTGTTAGTGCCTGCATGTGTGAGTACGAAATTTCTACGACGGTGCACATTCTTGGTTTCCATTGTGATGTATCCAGCGGCTACAATGCGGTGCATACTATCGTTTATTATTGTTCAGTTAAACAAGATTTCCCATTGAAAATTCCACCCGTTATGGCTTATCTAATACAAAAAAGTTTTTTGGCACGCCTTGCAGACAATTATGACAAATGAAGATGGTTAGGCAGAATCTATTCAGCTATACCAAAACAGCAATATCAGTTGGCGATTACCAAAAATCATTTTCTGTACACTAGTAATGGTTTCATCTGGACTCACGTGTATTGCTGTCCCTGATTTGGGCTCACCTTTTCTAGATATCTTCCTCAACGCACTTCAGCTGTCCAAAATTTGACTTGTAAGTATGATATTACTTACTTACAGCCCCTCTGTTTAAAATGTTAGTCTTCCAATGTGATAAAAAGACAAATTTATAACTTTCATACAAATAATTATAGTGTAGAAGTAGGTTTCTCATACCAATTATTTCATATTTTGTATACTCTTGTAGTTGTGAATAAAACTGTTTCGTTAGACCTTGTAGTTAAAATACTAACGGCCTTGTCTAATACATTTTGGATATAATTATTGCGAATCCAGGAACTGGGATTCGTTGCAAAGAAGTGCTGTTAAGTACAGCAGACGGGTGCTAAGTTCACTTACTCGGGATAAGTGCATATTGATATGTTTGTTAATTAATTGTTGAATGCAATGAGGTACTGTTTACCTATGTATATGCTACCTGTAAGGTGGTGTAGATGAGCATTGCTATATGTTGTAGTAATTGTTGTATAAAGCTGTAGATATTGATTTTATTTTTGGTGTTGTAGTACTGTTAGTCAGTGTAATTACTCTATTTGGATTGGGAGCTTGCGAGTTCGCCAATGATTCTAAGGGGCCAGTGAGCTTGCCCATCTGGCTTAAGTCGGCCTAATGCTTAGAGGGTTGGTAATTCTGCGTCCGGAGCTCGACCTGGTTAGCCGAGAGTGGTGATCTCTGCATTGCACATTACGGAGTTCTGTGGAGAGCCTGTCTCTCATTATTTTTCTTGTGGTGCACGTACGACGACTGAGCAAGTAAGCAAACGATACTATGCGGGAGTCTACGGGGGGTACCCAACTCCCTGTAATAAGTAAGAAATGTAGTCGCTGAGACTTTACGAGTGCCATCTCGGCGAAAAGGAGCCGTTCCTACAACAGTTCAATCAAATTTTATTTTAACAAATAAGATTTACAATTGAATGTTTGAAAAATTAACACCCTAAGACTGTAAATATTTGAAATCCCCTCGTATGCGAACCTTGAAAGATTAATATGTTCTTAAGACATAAAACAAGGAAATAACAAGGAAATTTTACAAAAACGATTTATTGCAGCAATAGGAGTGTGATTTATGGCCGCTTGTCCTTCAGTTTCCTATTTTAGACGTTTAATGACCAGTTTGAAAAGAAAAGCCTGTAATAAGCGGTTATAAATTGTAATTCGATTTTGGCTTTAAGTTGGTATTCGATCACTCTATCTGTACTTGCGATATAAGCCATAGCATAATAATAATTTTTTTTATTTTCCCAATTTGTTCTCTCTAATTTTATTAGATTTAAAGGCTTCTTTCTTATAAAATTCATTTCTGGTTGGCTCGTTCGGATAACAAGAAACGTGTTCGTTGTTAGATTAAGCCAGCACATCCTCTTCAGGCCGGTGTCATTGTTAAAAGTGGTCGGCTTCTTTCTTCTTGATGATGATGGCACACGTTCGGCTTCCCGTGATGATTACTGGACCGTGAAAGTTGCTTTATTTAAGAAGAAGCAGTTGCTAGGTACTTAAATTTCGTCCCAAGTCTATTTTGTTTGCCATTATCTCCAGAAGAGACTTATCGTCAGTTTGATCTACACAAATATTTTCTAAATTTTTGAGGGTAATCTTGGGATTTGTCATTTTAGGCGACAAAAATTGAAATAGATATGTATATATCCTTGGATATTTAAAGATACTTTTAGATTATACCGCTGACTCCGAGTAAGATCAGCTTTTGTCTAGTTTTTAATATTCAAATTATTCATAACAGAGTGCCTTTGTTACCAGGTAAAAAATATTTGAATTGCTTCGGTTTTTATTTGATTCCTCGTGTTCTTCTTCTCTAATTTACGTATTTTTATTTTTATACACTCGACGAACACTTTACAGAAACTATACGAAAAAATAATTTTTAGCTACAACTTAAATAAAATTTCGGGAAGAAATCGTTAGGCGATAAATCAGGTGAATATGGCCAATGAAATATTAATTCGAAGTTTTTCTCCTTCAAATAATCAACTGTTCGACGTGCTGTGTGAGCGCTGGCATTATCATGAAGAAGAATGATGCGACGTTTTCGGTTGTTTTCCTGATTTCGTCGATGACTTCTGGCAAACCAATTTTTGTATACCATTCAGCGTTCTGTTCTTCGATCCTCTAAAGGAATGGTTGGGACAACCGAAGAAACAAGCGAGAATTTTCTTGGAAGTGCTTCGTGAAAGAACAACTTTTGTGGGATTCGGTTCATCTTGGAACACCGAAACAGCAGATTGTTGCTTAGTTTCCAATTCATACGAATATATCCGAGGTTCGTCACCTGTTATTATGTATACGGACTTTGCAGTTTCTCGGTCGAATTTTTTGAGCATTTCCTTACACCAATTAACACGAGCCTTTTTTTGAGCTACAGTCAAATTATGCGGAATCCATTTGGAACAGATCTTTTTCACAGCTAAATGTACTGCAGTTGTCGATATGCCTAAGGATGCCTCTATCTCACTGTAAGCTACATGCCGATCTTCTTCAATCATGTTGCGCACAGCATCGATGTTTTTTGGAATAACAACCGATTTTGGTCGACCTTCACACGAGATTCATCACTGACGGACGCATGACTACGACTAAATTCTGCAAACCAATTATAAACAGTCTTGTCTAATGGTGCTTCATTGCCAAAAGTTGAACGAAGCGATTCTATGCATTATTGTTAAGATAGGCATTTACTACAATCCTAAAAAATCATCCAACAAAAACCTTCATGTGAAATTTCCATTTTTTTTCACAAAATTACTTTTTTTAAACGCTCACTGTAAACTAACTACTCGGTCAATTTCTAAGCTGCCATTGCTTTCACAATAACAAATGTCAAATTTTACGAAAATAGTAATGACATCTCAATAGCGCCACCTAGTGGTCCTCTATAGGTTCGCATATATAAGATATTAGAGAAATGTCAAGAGTCCATCAGAATATGGTCGATTGATTTTGTTGTGTTGTCATCAGGGGATTTCCAAGTTCCATTATGGATTTTCTTATGGTCAAAGCATGTACTTGCTATAGTCATGCATAAAGAGGCGGCTAGATTGATTAGTCGTATACCGTTATCATTGCTAGTGCTATGAAGGCTATGTTTAGATACCTATTGTTGATCGATATATTTCTTCTTGGCGCACTTTGGCATTCAGGTCTCCCAACAGGATTTGGATGTCTCGTTTTGGGGATTTCCGATAGGTATATAGTCAGATATAGCGTACAATTATTAAAAAAAAAATGAAATTTTACTTTAACTGATTACCGTAAGTTAACTGGGGCAATCACGCGATTTAAATACTGACTTCTCGGAATGGTTACGTGCGCATTTTGCTGTTTGTAATCGGATTTTAATTGGTTCGGAGTTACTATATCATTCTGTCCGCTGTAACGGTGTGTTTAAATTATTATTCTTCCAAATATAGATATGTATTCCATATTTTGTAATTTAATTACCTACAACAAAGAACAAAAAGAAACCTGTGTAGTAAAGAGCCCCATCAAAAAAATTGTGGAACACAATAATATAACGTATTTTAAATGGCGATTAATAACGGCACCTGCTTTTGTAACAAAAAAATTGAACCGTTCGCCTTACTTAATTTGGTTTAAAACGGTTGCTACCCTCAGAAGTAAGAAAATTGCCGTTTCATGTAAAATCGCCAGCCCGAGGTACGACAACCGCAAAGAGATCCATTTTATCTAAGCAATTTAACACCACAAAGTTGCCCACTTTACATTTTAAAAATAGGCTCCAGTCATTTGGATTGGCACGGGTACAAATTTGGGACAAAATATACGACTTTCTGAAAGGACCCACCTATATTTAAGTTTAGAATACCTGCCTTGAAACCTGACATTAAGCATTTTACTAAGATCGACAATTTTAAAGTGCGTCGCTTTGGAAAGTAAATGGGTCGTTTTAAACTAAAATCGGACACGCGATTCGGAAATAAACATTAATATTCGATCTAGTAGGTATTCTGATTACGATCTTTATAAACTCCAGTTTGTAAACAATTTAAATTTCCTAACACCTTGCGTTGGAAGTTACAATATGAAACTCTCTAAAATTGTATGCTGATAAATAATACGTATTTCGGAAACTAAGTTGTCGTCTTCAGTAGCAACTTGGACTAACTACAGTAATTTGGCTGTGGAATACCTCTGGAGATAAGTTCTTTACCAAATCAACAATCGAAGTCGCATGATTTAGGTGTTCTTAATATTGTGGTGGTAGTGGTTTTCCAAAGATTATACGGTATGATCAGTTTATCTTGTTAGGATTGATTGGAGACGGTGGTTTAAGTAAATGAATCTAAATCTAATAACTGGACTTCAATTGCTGACTTGGTGTAGGATTTATCTTCAGAGGTATTTCTCAGCCAAGTTGTTTTAGTTAGTTCAAGTTCCTACTGAGTATGTCAGTTTAGATGCCGAAATAGGTATTTAGGTGTTCTAAATATCGTGGTGGTAAGGGTTTCTTCAAAATTTATAATATTTTGTAACAAGTAGGGAGGCTACACTTCTCAAATATGCTTGAAATACCTACTTAACTTTTCTTTTTAGCCGTAAATAATATATTTTTTTCTTTAAGAGTCCTTTGGGAAGGCAAATATCAATTATTGTTTTGTATAAACTAAACAAACTTCTGTAGAAAATTGTAGATTTGTATAGATGCTTGTAGTAATAACAATCAGTTTCAATGTATTCTAATAGCGAAAAAACGGATATGATGTTGATTTTCGGAGAATGCAGAAGAGCGGCTGGCTTAGCAGTGCGACGGTATGCATAAAGGTACCCGGATAGAGCTTCTCCATCATATACTGCCTTCAAGCGTTTGGAAAGAAATTTGCGGGAATATAGACAGTTTTCCAAGCCAAAGATGAGACAAGCACATGTCACAACTGTAGAAGCTGAAGCGGCAGTCATCTAACAAGCAACTGGTAACCAGTCCCCATATAAGTCAACGAGCAGTTGCTAGAACTGTAGGTTTTAGCCAAAGTTCAGTATTTAACATTTTGAAAGCAAACCGGTTTCATTCTTACTACGTCACATAAGTGCAAAACCTTACTGAAGATGATTACCCAGTCCCCATACCCAGTGAATTTCTGCCAATTTTTAAGATATGAAGTTACTACTGATCCACTGTTTTTAAGAGATATTCTATTTTCTGACGAAACGACGTTTAATAACAATGGGTGTGTAAATAGACACAATTGCCATTTCTATTCACAAGATGGAAAGATTTTTTAGCAAATGATTTTCCTCAACTTTTAGAAGACATTTCTCTTCATGTTAGATAGCGTATGTGGATTTAAATTGACACCTACCCACTTCCATAGAATTGTAAGAAACTACCAAGATGAAACTTTCTATAACAGATTAATCGGCCTCCACGTATTCCGGGCTTGACTTTGTTAGATTTCTTTTGTGAAATTCCGGAACACCTGCCCACTTTCATAGAATTGTAAGAAACTACCAACGTGAAACTTTCCATAGCAGATTAATAGACCTCCACGTAATCCGGACTTGACTCTGTTAGATTTCTTTTTTGGAATAACAGAACACCTGCCCACTTTCATAGAATTGTAAGAAACTACCAAGATGAAACTTTCCATAGCAGATTAATAGACCTCCACGTAATCCGGACTTGACTCTGTTAGATTTATTTTGTAGAATGATAGAACACCTGCCCACTTCCATAGAATTGTAAGACACTAACAAGATGAAACTTTCCATAACAGATTAATCGGCCTCCACGTAATCCGGACTTGACTCTGTTAGATTTATTTTGTAGAATGATAGAACACCTGCCCACTTCCATAGAATTGTAAGAAACTACCAAGATGACACTTTCCATAGCAGATTAATGGGCCTCCACGTAGCCCGGATTTCACTAGATTTCTTTTGCGGAATGCCGGAACACCTGCCCACTTTCGTAGAACTGTAAGAAACTACCGAGGTGAAACTTACCATAATATTAATCGGCCTCCACCTAGCCCGGACTTGATCCTGTTTGATTTCCTTTTGTGGGGTAAAGTAAAAAAAGACGTCTACGAAACTCCCGTAGCAAGTCAGGAAGATTTACGTGAAAGAATTATTGTATCATGTAGGTCATGTAGGTTTGAACATTTATTAAGTCATTAATTAGTGTTTTTATTTAATATATTTTTGTGGTTGATTTTATTGTCAACATATGTTTTATGCTATTTTGGCTTTCCCTGCGTTCTCTTATTTAAATTATAAAAATTATATATTTTAAATGTGCCTGTTGCAAAACTGCCTATATCTACCTGTTACAAGATAAAGTAATCACCCTGTATACTTAAATCACCGTCTCCATTTAATCCCACTGTATGTTAAATCACCCTTTCAGTATAAATTTATTAATATTATGTCCTTTTTTAGGGGCGCTTTTTAATTATAAATACATGTAGACCTGTTTTTAATATTTAACCTTCGATAAAAAAGCGATAGTAGCAGTCAGTGATTAGAAATTCAGCTCACATAATGCGTACATCCGTCGTTAATTCCCAAACCTAGATAACCTCGAATTCTGTAGTCGTTTAGGGTTGTTAGGAAGGTCAGTTTTACCCCTGGAACTGATTCCATTCAAAGATAAGTGGCCATATAGCTTGTGATTTAGTATCTCTGTCGTCCGCAGGAAATGTAAATTTGGTTAAAAATTATATGATAATGTTATTACAAAACGGAAAGGCAAAAATGTTATCCTCCTCAGTTACCTACGGGAAATTCTGAACCGGAATTGGTCTTTTAAGTAGTTCTGTAATTCCCAGAACCTTTGTTCAAGGGGAACCAAAATAATTGCAGTTTACAATGAGAAATCTTAAACACAATAGACGCATCTGCTTCTGCACCCTATTTTGCGGTAGGGTTGTGGTCTATGGTTGTTTTGGAGTGCTTAAGGTTTACTGGGCTTTCATCTTTTTGAAAACGCTATTTTTGCATTAGAGGATTGAAAGGGTTGTTACACAATCTAATCGCAACATCATTATTTTGAAGTTTTAGCACAATAGATAGCTTTGTGTGGGAAGACGCTTCTTTTCTATTGAAAGGATGTTTGGAAAACATAGAATCCTTGCAATAATTCGAGCTTTTATATCAAGAGCCCTTAAAAACTCATTGGTTTCAAGTAGCAAAGTTAACCAAAACTAAAGCTAAACCCTATGAAAGGTAAAATTGAAATGGAATAGTTTGTAATGTGCAATCTCTTGAAGACCATTATTCCTCTTGATTCTGTAATGTATATAAACGTTTACAATGTTTATCTTGAAAGTCTATCACTATTTTTACTTTCTCTTGATATTATTTTACCATTTGTATTAGGAACGGTATCTCATCAGTTTATCAAACGCCGCTTGTAACTTTCGAACAACAAATCTTTTATTTCTATCTGCGAAGAATATGTAGAATACATTCTTTTCCGGTTGCGGAATGTCAAGATTTCTTTAAAAAGCTGTACTTCAGTTTGCTTACAACCTGTAATCCACTGCTCTCTGTGTTTTTTGGGGTTTCATAATCTCCCACTCTTAAAATTTTCTTCAGTTTGAATATGTTCTGTTTTACATTGCGAAAAATTTTCATTGAGTCAACATTTTGGAGCAAATGTCTACATGTATGTGGCACACTAAGATTGGATAAAACAGAATTATGAAAATACTCTACTGAAAACGTTTTCAACGCCAAAACTATTTAAACTAATTAAATTCGGCATACTAGATTTCTTCAGTAAAAATTCCCTCTGGTGTAATTTTATTAATACATCATTAAAATCCCTACTGTAAAAATACCAACCTATGTATATAAAATTTCCTGAGTAAAAGTCATTGGATGAAAATTTCAAAACTAAAAGAATTCCAGTAGCACCATTAGCAATCCCGTTGTTAGAAATTATAAAAGTCAGAAATTATTTCTCTAATAAGAATCCGTCCAGTATCTATTCCGCTACTCGTCGCACAACAACAACAATTTTTCTATTAACAATACTTCAATAAAAAGTCGGTAGAGGAAAACACTTCCAAATCCTACAGGTAAAATTTTCGTTCGTTGAAAATTCCAGTGGTCAAATAATCTAATGGTAAATATTTGGTATAATAAATTTCGTCAGTGCAAACTCCCACCAGTATAAAACTTATTCAATAAAGGAAGCCCATTTAAATGCCTGCTGTTTAAATCCCAACCTTCCAATTATAAATTTCTATCAGGAAACATTCTCTGAATTATAGATTGCAAACTAAAAATATTCCAATCGCAAAATACTTCCGTTGTTCAAAATCATAAAAGATATTCTCTAATAAAAATCTCTGCAGTATAATACTTCAAAGGTAATGGATTCCTATGAATAAATCGATATATCCCAAAATTCGTCTAAACAATTCTCCATTAAAAATATTCCAGTAAAAATTCGGCACAGTAAAACACTCCCCTGAAAAATCCTACAGTTAGAATTTACATTAGTTGAAAATTTCGGTGGTCAAATACATTCATGGTAAGAATTTGGCATAATGGAATTTTTCAGTACAGATTCCCGCCAGTACAAAATGTATTCAGTAAAGAAGCGTCTATTAAAATTCCTGTTGTATAAATTCCAACCGTAAAAATTCAATGAATCAAAAGTAGTAAATACGTATACAAAAATACTTCGGTTGTTAAAAATCATAAGTCAAAAATTTTCCCATAAAAATCCTTCCAGTACAAAATTTCAATAGTAACGCATTTAGGATAGGGTAGATTGGTGAAAATTTCTTCATTAAAAAAGTGTATCCAAATTCCTGCTGTATAAATTCCAACCGTAAAAATATAAAATTCCGTCATTCATTGAATCAAAAATGACTAAAAATATTCCAACAGCAAATTACATTACCCTTGAAAAATCCCAAAGGTAAAATTTCCGGTAGTTATAAGTTCCGGTGGTAAAATACTTTCCTCAACATTTTCGCCATTATAAACTTTCTCGATAAAAACCTCTCTAGTATGAAGTTGCAGCGGTAAAGTAACCCCCGGACAAATTAATCTATCCTAAATTCCTTCAGTACATAATTCCTCCATCAAAAACTACCTGCAATCCAAAATTCTGTAATAAAATTATGGGAGAAAAAACTTCCTCTTAAACAATTTAGTAAGTAACACATTCACATTCAACATTCTATCTTACGAAATACCGTAGTAGAAGATACCTAAAAATCTTAAAAACTGTAGTTGAGATTGTTGAATGCCAAAATTTTAAGAGTGCAATTTTTTAAGCAGTGGAAACCTACCAACGGGAGAATAGCTGTGAAATGAATATTTTACCGGTGGAATTTTTTACTGTTTCTGATGGTAGATTTTTTGTAGCTGGCATTTGTGAGGAAGAGCTTCCATTAATCCTTATTTACTATTTTTCTGCTTAAATTTAAAATCATATTTAAAGAATCTAGTGAAAGAAATCAATACAGATTTATGATAACCTCACAATTTTTCAATTATTTCGTAATTGATATATAAAAATTGAATCTGCATACTAATATTCATTCAGTTAGTTCATCAAATAAATAAATATCAGCCAATTCAGTTAAGCGTGTTGGCTGTACAATATTTATTACCTAACTGATAGAACAGTGGTACAGAGCAATTTAATCACTTTTATGGTATCAAATACTTAATTATTGTGTAAATTTCGGCCTAATTTAATTAAGGTAAACATAGACGTTGTTCGGTGAGGGAATTTTGTAAAAACAGAAGAAAAATTAAGTAAAACGGAAAACTTTCAGTTTTAAAATACAAATACGCTTGAACACAGTTCTTACAATATAGATTAGTAATTTTTGGCTAGTGTTGTGTGCATAAACTTCTATACCTTTCAGTTTCGTTGGAAATATTAATAGCTTTAATTTTTTAAATAGAACATTTGTTATATTTTGAATTCCAGTATGTGTTTCTTACTGAAAAGCATGACTAGAACTAGTATCGTAAACGCGTTTTTTCTGAGATATTAACATAAAAACATAATCATCATATTTCTATCTACTCTAACTAATCAAGTTATGTAGAATGGTTTATTTAAAAAAACACGGTGTATGTTAATTGTCCGCTATTAAAATATAGAATATCATTTTTGTTTGTTTATTTATTTCGTTCGTATACTACCTGTTTTTAGTGTTACTTTGTATGATATAATAATATATGTATGTACATAATTTCGGTAGACATGAGTTTTTCTTTTTTTTGAAAAATCACCGCTTGATGCCCATCGCTCAAATCGTGAGTGATTACGGTTCCGTTTTCCTATTATGAATTAGAAAGGCTAAAACTCTCCAGATAAGTATTTCCGATTAACAGTGTTTTAGGTTAATTATTTTAATTTGCGTGTATAAATGTATATTTTAATTTTTGTAATATTACCGTATAAAAATAAAATGTTGACGTGGCCATTTTCTACGTCTTTGACAATATAGTAGAGTGTAGCAGAGTGGCGCAGTGGAAGCGTGCTGGGCCCATAACCCAGAGGTCCGTGGATCGAAACCACGCTCTGCTAAAGACTTTTTTTTTAATTTAGATTCTTGTTACATCTTTGATCTATCTGATCTAACAATATATTATAAAATATAAAACATTTTTTAATACAACTTTACATTATAATAATTACAAATAGGGAAATATTTAAAACATTCCAGTAGTCTAGCTTCACGGGTTGCCTATGCTATCAACGGAATCTACAAACGGAACACAAAATTCATCCTCATAACATCCGTTATATAATGTTTTAAACAATTGTTGCAGCTTGTGCTTAACCATAACAGAACGCCACGTTATTTATAAGATTTCGTGTCTCATAACTTTAGTTAATTACGTCTTTACAAAGTTACAGTTAATCACGATTTTGTCCTCAAACAGAAAGTAAAAGTGCGTGTTGATCCAGCAAAGTTACACAATGGAAACCAGGAAACCTATAACATATAATTCCGTATTTTAATATTGAAATTTAAGACTCGATTTCCCTTTTTAACTACTGTATTGTTTTTACTTTTGTGTTTCTGGTATTCTGACCTCAATGTCTGTTGGGTGCGTATTACACTATAGCAAAAGATTGTCTTCTGATTAATTTAAGTAAGTGTTAAAATAAATTACCAATTAATGTACGTACCTACAAGATTGTGAAGAAGAAGAAGAAGATCTAGAAGATTTTCTATCAGGTAGGTTACTTGAAGGCCATGTCTTCAAATGAGGTCCACAGAGGTTGTGCTTAAGTTTGTGATAAATGAAATTTAAGCAACAGAAATGCGAAAAGTCACTTGGCATACGATGGCAGCCTTTTAAGTTTTTACAAAAACTAAGAAAGAAGCAAATTTGTTTGGAGCAAACTGTTTTATTGCTTTTCAAAATATTCGCCTTTAAGATTTATACATTTTTGCATGCATTCAAACCAATTTTCCAAACATTTTTTCCCCTCTGAAGTTGGTATCTCAAAAATATGGTTTTTGGAGGCTTCAACAGCTTCTTGCGGTGATGAAAATTGCCACGCAGTTTTTGTTTAATATTCGGGAACACAAAGAAGTCGTTAGGCGATAAATCAGGTGAATACCGGCAATGAGATATTAATTCGATGTTTTTCTCCTTCAAATAATCAATTGTTTGACGTGCTGTGTGAGAACTGGAATTGTCATGATGAAGAATGATGCGACATTTGCGGTTGATTTTCCTGATTTCATCGATGACTTCTGGCAGACAAATCGATGTATATCATTCAGCGTTAACTCTAAAGGAATGGTTGCGGCATGTCCAGTACAACCGAAGAAACAAGCGATCATTTTGTTGGAAGTGCTTCGTGAACTAACAACTTTTGTGGGATTCGGTTCATATTGGAACACCCAAATAGTGGAGTGTTGCTTAGTTTCCGGTTCATACGAATATGTCCATGTTTTGTAACCTGTTACGTCGAATTTTTTGAGCATTTCCTTACACCGATTAACACGAGTTTTTTTTTGAGCTTCGGTCAAATTATGCGCAATCCATCGGGAACAGCTCTTTTTCACAGCTGACGAAGAATGATGCGACGTTTTCGGTTGTTTTTCCTGATTTCGTCGATGACTCCTGACAAACAAATGTATGTAATGTTGTATACCATGCAGCGTTAACGGTTCTTCGATCCTCTGAATGAACGGTTGCGACATGTCCAGTACAGCCGAAGAAACAAGCAATCATTTTCTTGACAGTGCTTCGTGAATGAACAAGTTGTGTGGGATTCGGTTTATCTTGGAACACCCAAACAGCGGTTGTTGCTTAGTTTCCGGTTCATACAAATATATCCAAGTTTCGTCACCTGTTACGATGTTGTATACGGATTTTGCAGTTCCTCGGTCGAATTTTTTGAGCATTTCCTTACACCAATTAACACTAGCCCTTTTCTGTTCCACGGGGAACAGATCTTTTTCACAGCTAAATGTTCATGCAAAATCCAATGTACTTTAGTCTTCGATATGCTTAAGCATGCCTCTATCTCCATGTAAGTCAAATACCGATCTTCTTCAATCATGTTGTGCACAGCATTGATGTTTTTTGGAATTACAATCGATTTTGGTCGACCTTAAGGAAATTCATCACTGACGGACGCACGAACACGACGAAATTCTGCAAACCAATTGTAAACAGTCTTTTCTGGTGGTGCTTCATTACCAAAAGTAGAGCGAAGCGATTCCATGCATTGTTGTTGAGTTAGGCCTTTACTAAAATCGTAAAAAATCATCCAACGAAAAATTTCACGTAAGATTTTTTCACAAAATTGCTATCTTAAACGCTCACTGTAAAACAACTACTCGGTTAATTTCTAAGCTGCCACTGTTTTCACAATAACAAATGTCAAATTTTACGAAAATAGCACTGACACATTTCAATAGCGCCACCTAGTGGTCGTTCGTAAGCACTTAAAAGACCTCGTGTAATAATTTAAGCCGCAATTGAAACACATTATTTTGCCGAAGAATTTATTATTTTGACGGAAACGTTTGTGAATTAACCAACTTCTCAGACGCAACTTAGACATAATACAATATGATATATGATCTTCAACGCAAATTCCAAACTATGTTACGTGGAGTATCGTGCTATTACTAATACAAACTACGGCCCTAAAAATCCCGATGTCATACCATCAACAATAATATCTATACAGGATTTTAAAAAACATGGAAACAAGCAATTTTGTAGGACTTCGAGCCCTGAAAATATAGGTTTTTTTTGTCGTGAAAAATGTTTGTCCATGCCATTGATAGCGAAAAATAATTTTGTAGTTCTTGTGTGCTTCTACCTCGTTACATAAGCAAGATATTTTAATACTAATATTAGACTTAATTTCAACAGGTATTTATGTTTGTGCTTTATACGTATTTCGACATTTTCCATGTCATTTTCAAAAACATTTAATATTGTAAGCATTTGTAGCTAGGGCAACAGCACATTAGATCTTGATTTAGGATTTCGCTCTGGTCTTCTATTCCAAAACTTCCAATAGCAGGGAATTTATGAATTCAATTTGCTCATTCATTAAAGGTGTGTTTGAAATTTGAAAGGCCTCGAATATGTCCAATTTACGTTTATCATCACAGAAGTGCAAATACGTTATTATCTTATTTGATGTCAATGAATGATTGTGCTCTAATAAGCGTTTAGCGTAGTTAGATTTTTCTAGGTGTTTGAATTTGTATGAGCGTATGTGTTCATTGTATTTTCTAATTGTTTGACCTATGTATACATAATTACACTGTGAACAGTTTAAATTGTAAATACAGATTTTTATAAATCGTTAGTTCTATTTTTTTGCGTTGGATAAGGTATTGAAAGCTTTTTTTTTTATAAATTACTTTAAATATACTTGGTTTGATTATAAATTTAGCAATTTTCTCCGATATATCATCGAAATATGAAATTGAAATATACCTATTTAACATTTTCAGAGTGGTCTTTTGAATATATTCTTTGAATTGCTAATTTATAATTTTCCTTTTTTATTAGTGTGACTATCAGTTTTGTGTTGTATCCATTAGTGTGTTCAATTTGTTTAATAATCGAAATCTCTTTGGTGTAGTCACCGTTACTTAGGGGAACTGTTAAAGCTCTATGTATCAATGACCTATATGTTGCTCATTTATGTGTTGTATGGTGACATGAGTCCTGTGGTATTGTGATATCTGTTTCTGTAGTTTTTCTATAAATAGAGCATTCTAGTTTGTTTATGGAATAAATTTTTATGATTAAATCTAAATAATTAATACATTTGGTTTGTTCTGTTTCTAATAGTATCTAAGTTTATACTTGCGTGCGGAGTACTAATAAACGTTAAGAAATCACCAATAAACTCAAATAAACTATTAAAACATGCAACCCAAATATAATGAGATTATGTTTATGTTTACTACAGAAGTGTGACGACACGTCGATGTCACTGACATAACTTAAATGTAATGAGGTTATGTTCAGGGCTGCTCTCAAACTGTGACTTCACGTACTCTGACTGTCATAATCTAAATGCAACGTGGTTACGTGTATGTTTACGCCAAATGTGACTTTACGTAGATATCCCTGACATAATTTAAATACAATGAAGTTATATTTATGATTACTTTAGAAGTTTGCAGTCATGTAGATATCGCTGCCATAACCTAAATGCAACATGGTTATGTTTATGATTACTTTCAAAGTGTGAGGTCACGTAGATATCACTGGCATAACCTAAATATAATGAGGTTTTGTTTATATTTAATCTTCAATTACGACGTCATGTAGATATCACAAATATAACCTAAATGCCCTGAGGCTATATTTGTGTTTCCTCTCTAAGTATAGCATTACGTACAGTCACAGACATAACCTAAATACAATGATGTTATGCTTTTGTTTAGTCTCCAAGTTGCCTATGTCGATTCAATATTTATTTCATTTCAGTTTTGACAGTTATACTTGACATTTTACAATTCGTAATATTTATTGTCTTGTATAGTCTTGGAAATTGGCATTCACATTAATATGGCAGACGCAGATTCAACAACGGAACCAAACACTGTAAGAATCGTTCGAAGATTTATGTACTGCGCTATAACTACTTGTCCGTGTATTCCAATTATAGAAAAGTAATATAATGTGTAATTATTATGTGAAAATGATACTTAGTTTATTGCATTAACCATTAAATCAGGTAGTTATTATTTAAGAGTACCTAGGAGAATTCATTTCTATTTTATGTATTTGATTACAATTATTTCATTATTAATATCATTTGATAGAACTCCAACTCTAAGTAATAATAAGATATAGAAAGTTAAATAAAAACTAACCGTTAAATAAGCTTATGTTCATCACTTTCGTACATATGTTGTTGGAATTGTTCTTTAAAGCCATTCCAAGAATCTAGTAATAAACAGAAATTACAACTGATCGTTAATAAATCTCAATAAGAATTAATTATGTGAGCTCATGCTCGCAGCTGCAAAACCACATCGTGATAATGATTGCTGTCGCCACATTGATATATACATATATGTATATATTAAATCGTTTAATCACTACATTTTCTTCTCGACATCTTGTTAACATTATCTTTAATACAACTGATTTTTGGTAGGGAGAAGAATCCTTTAGCAAAGATTCTGGCAAATCTTTGTCAACTATACCAGAAGAACCCACATCGGTACCAACCGTTTCCTCAAAAACCGACCATGACTTCTCCATTTCCCCATCATCATCTACGGAGCTTCCTATTGACAAACCGGAAAAACCCAAGAAAAAAGAGCCGTTGCCACTACCGAAACTTCCGGAACCAATACGTAAGATCAGTTCAATTTGGGTTTGGATAAAGACCAAACTGCGTTTGGCATAAATTGTATTCTAAGGGATTTCTAAACTCGGGCTTAATTAAAGATTCACATATTTAGGACAGATTTGTCCTTCAAAATAAATTACTAGATAAATCCATGGGTTGTGTTTGGCTCCTTCTTCGTGACTAAACAATAATACGTCATGTAGGTTACTTTATGAATCCAACATATTTTTAAATACGCAAGAAGTCGGATGCATTAAATACTCAATTTAATGGACGTAACTGCCAACTAATCGTGTAAATGTTTACTGTTATGAAGTAAAATGCCTTTTAAATGCAACAAGATTAGCTGATGTGGTTTAGCAAATTTCCTCCGCCGAGAATGTTTTGGTAATGAGATGCAGCTACGAAGTGCATTCCGATAATATAACCAAACAGTGTATTCCCAATTTTCAAATTTATAATGAAAACAGTATTGATCCGTAATACTTATTAAGGAAATAGCTGGAAGGGGTGGATGGTATGCAGGTAGATAGTGAATGACGTCTTTATTCAATAACGTATGGGACATAAGTTTTGAGAAAAAAGTCAACAGGCTTAATCAGCAAAATAACGAAATTTTATTAAAACTTAAATATTAATGGTTAATTTTACATCTTTTGATAGCAGACCATGGTGCTCAATGGTGCGCAATTTGGCTGAGTCTTGTCCCATCTTCCTTTGGACGATGTTCGGACCCACTTCCCGATTTTTTCTAAAAATTCGTGACCGCAATTGTTCAGTTTGGGCCTCCCAACCGTTTTCATAAACCTTTCGAAACAGTAATAACCAAAATTCTTCTATTGGCCGAGCTTGGGGGACATTTGGGAGGTTATCTTTTCTCGATACATAATTGATGATATTCTGCTCCAACTATTCCCGAGTCCTCCTGGCATAATGGCACGAAGCGAGATCAGGCCAAAATATTATATCGTCGTTCTGATGATAGATATTAATAAAATTAAGCATTTTCGGTAAACATCTTTGGGTATAAAGCCCATCAACAGCTTCTCCCCGAACTCGGCCAACATAGGGTGTTGAAATTCCAGCCTCAGAAATCGCGCACCAAACTAAAACTTTGTCAGCAAATTTTGCATTTGCTTTGAATTTTACTTCGTTTTACTTTCATTTCTGAATATGACAGCGTGAAATATTTTTCGTCATCCATTATAATCACACGGTTCCTCATAAAATGCCTTAGTCTCAAAGCTCTGCAACATCTAGGTATTCTTTCGAGTTGTGCCTGGGTGTATTTGGGAAACTTTCTTCTTTTTCGATAATGTACACCATTTCTGGACAAAATTCTCTAAACGGTCTTATATGAGACCCCAAAACGGCGACCCAGCTTTCGACTAGAGATTCCAATTCTGTCTTGAGTGGATTGTACCAAGTCTGTTAATCCTGTTTTGTGCCAAAACATGAGGTTTTCCAGTTTTCGGCAAATTAGTGCAAGGAATAACCTCTTCGCATTCTCTTATTGTCCTATAAATCGTTGCCTGGCTAATATTTTGATCTCTGAACAAGTTAACAATTTTGTACGACATTTTGAGTTATTGAATAAATTTCACGTTTATCAATAAAACCAAAACATGATTTGTTTACAGGTTTCATGGTAACTAGATCAGACATCCAAATCGAGTAGAAATTTCCAGGCAAACTTTTTTTCAAAACTTATGTACCATACGTTAATACTTAAAATGTGAATGCAACAAATACAACTGGGTAGTATATGGAGAGTATTAAAATTATGGGTGCATCTTTAAGCTTCTAAGCTTTACTCGAATCATAATCTTTGCATCTTTTCGCCTTCACCAAGATGATTATGAAGATGCTCTTTAAATCTGATTATCAACAAAGAACTATTTCTTGAGACAAACTTGCTTACCTAAACGAAATTTCTAGTACCTCGCAAGAAAAGACATACGTCGACTCTCCTGGGATCTTCTTCAAGAGCAACGGTCCTACCTCACGACTGTCCTCGAACGCTGTCGATGCAAGAACGCCTTCTAACCCACATACAGTGTGCCGGAAGGCCATTATTCCCGACTGTAGTTGGAGAGCACCAAGTCATGAGAACTGCATCATTTCTCGTCTCCGGATTCGGGTTACGGAATCTGGGGTCACTACAAGAAGCGCTGAAAATAGAAGAGCAGAACAGACTAAAACAGCTTTACCTGGCTCAGCAAAACCAGGATCAGTCCTCTTCTTCAACGAAGTCAAGTTCGTCAGGATCGCTTCGTTCAGCACAAATTTCCCGCCCGAAAATCGAATCAAGTTCTGAAACTCAAACTGATGGCAGCGTTTCAAGGGAATGCCCACAGAAAAAGCAACTAATGTATCTGATGGGCCTACAACCAACTGCTGAGGGAACAGAAGAAGAAGAAGAAGAACAAGAAGAAGGTTCTCATGCGGAACGTGCTACACTCCACAAGGAGGAAGGCGTTGAGGAACTTTCGCTACAACTTTCAGAATCAATGAAGCAGGCTCAAAAGTATCTCAGAGTTCATAAGATATTTGAGTTTTTTCAGTTTATCATATCGCATTTATTAAGTGCTTTACCTGGTAAGTTTAGCGAACTGAATTTTATATATGAATATATACTTCATACTCCTTTTTTGAGAATATTTATAAAAAATAATGTATTTCCGATGTTGTAGAAAACCCCATTCAATTCATCTTAGATTTACTTGATAAATGTGTGATATATCGAGCTGGATTAACTGACCCACCATTGCTGTATTCCCGAAAACATTTAGGTAATTGTCATGTGAAATGTGTGTTTGTGTTTTATAGAAAAATGTCTGATAAATGTATACGTATTCAAAAAAATAGTCTGATACTTATATTATTCGCCTTTTTTTTCGGTAAAATTTTATAAGTATTTTATCCCTTTTGTAAATATTATAAACGGAATTGAATACGTGACATAGTTCTAGAAATATAATTTCCAAACCAGTACAAAAGAGACTATTATCAAATTGAAATCCATTTGGAACCAAAATAACCAATGCCGGCAACTAAAAATGTATTAGTATTTTTAATTTGAGAAATATATCAGTTAGCTATTTTGACTTCGTTATAAACTTCAAGCTGTTAGCATTAGCTCCTACGTTATTCAGTGGCTCATCCTATTTTTTTGTACTTTGGGAAACTGGACCATGATAAGGTTTAAAAGCACCGCTCTTTTGCATCAGTGAACGTTGTTGAAGGTTGTTATTTGGTTGTTTTTTTATCGTAATGTGTACTTAACAGAAACTGAAACTGTTTCCTCCTCCGGAAACTATCATCTCATTATTTCCCCCTTCCCTCTTCCTTTTATACTTTTTACCAATTCCCTAATTTAAATCTTCCTTTTCCACTCTAATAGTTTTTCCTTATTCAATTTATTTTCTCCCCGCTTGTCATTGTTATCTCTTCTTGCCTTAATTATTCCCATTACTTCTTTTGATGTATTAGAAGTGTTCCTAGAAGGCTTGTTCTGAAGAGATGGAGTATTTGTGTCTGCATTGTGCGTTAGGGCGACCCAGTAAAGTTCCTATGAACATATGTCCGAAAATGCTTTGATAAAGAATTACATGAGTCAGTATGCTAAGAGTCCTTATTTAATGTGAATTGCCAAGGTTATTTAATTTTTAAAAAGGCGTATTTCTTTGGCGTTTGATTGGAGGCGGAGGATTAAGTGCATGACCTCCCAGGTCACCCGATTTAACGCCGTCTGGTTTTTATTTATGGAGCAACGTGGAAAATATTGTTTATGAAGAAGCATTACAGGAGTATTTGAATGATTACGAAAATTATTAATCAAAAAAGAAGGAATTTCGAATATTTATTGAAATTTGGGCTTTGTTCGTATTTCCTAATTGTTCGCTATCCCGAATTTAGAAGCATTTGAGAGAGCGACAGAGAGAGAGAGAGAGACAGTGAGAGAGAGAGCGAGAGAGAGAGAGAATGAAATAGTCAGAGAGAGAGAGAGAGAGAGAGAGAGAGAGAGAGAGAGAGAGAGAGAGAGAGAGGGAGAGAGAGGGAGACAGCGAGAGAGTGAGAGAGAGAGAACGAGAGAACAAGCGAGCTTAGGGGGGAGACAGCTAGGCAGCAAGCATGAAAGCGTGAGAGAGAGCGAGGGGGAAGGCGCGAGGGCAGGCGGGAGAGGGGAGGGGTGTAGAGAGAACGCTAGGGATGGAGAGTGTACTGCTCTTATAACGTTTTAATAACGCATTTTTGGACATATGTTCTGTAGAACTTTTTTCACTTACTTACGCTGTAAATATTAAATGTGCTAAAAATGCAGTTATGGAGGTGTATAAATTCTATCAAAACTGAGCTACCGACGTCATTGTGTCGTTTATCTATATTTTCATATTTCACTCTTCCTTTAGTTCTTGATTTTCCCTATTCTCTCTTTTCCGGATTATACGCTTCTCTGTATATCTCTATTTCTTCTAATAATTTTATTATTATGATGATCGAATAGAATGAGGAACGAAGCAATAAGAAACAAAGAAGAAGACAGCAGTGGACAGAACATGCGGGAGGAGTGCACTTGATCAGATTCCCTAAAAAAGCGTTACAATATAATCTGGTGTGAAGAAGCTATACAAGAAGACGCCTTTTATTTCGCTGTTTTTTACCACCGATTCCAATCTTCTTCTGTTGTTTCTAGTATCTTTCCGTTGTTACCTGATCTTCTTGATTTCCTCTGGTCCTGAATGTTCTCTTTCTCTCTCCTTACTAACAGGGCAAGATAGTCCCTTCGTCCCCTCTTTTATTCTTGTTCTCATCTTATTTAGAGCCGGTTCAATTACCCGTAAACCTTAATTTCTGTCTTTAATATTTTATGTTATCTTTCTTCACATTAAACATTAAAATAAGTAGGTATATTATTGCTTATCTCTTTATCTTAATGATATATTTTTTACATTAACCATCAAACTATGTATCTAGTATTCATTCATGAATTGATAGACACGATAGTAAGCTATAATAAGTGGACGCGACTGCCTCCCTGGACTTTCCCATACTGGAAACTGTTCATATCA
>JABXWE010034668.1:0-15125 GCA_014611495.1 Limonius californicus
TTCAATGTAACCACTTCTAAACACTTAGCCAATCTCCGCCTTACTTCTCTCACTGAAGCCTTACGTAACATTTCTCTAGATAGTTCATCGCAAGCATTTCTGATTTTTTCTTTTAAATGTTGCAAGTTAACAGATGGTGTTCTGTAAACTTAATTTTTCAAAGTTCCCCACAATCGGTCCATTTATGCCTATCCAATGTTCTCCGTAAGTTTCATTTAAATATTGTTGGACAATTCTTGCTTTATGCGGTGGAGCTCCGTCATGCTGGAAACACATGTTTGCTCGCAGCTGTAATGGCACATTTTCGAGAAGCACAGGCAGTTGTTCCTGAAGAAATTGCAAATATCGCTTACTATGTAAAACTCCTTCGTAAAAATATGGACCAATCAAATGCCCATTAATAATTCCACACCAAACGTTAATTCCGAAGTGTCCTTGGTTTTCAATCGGATTGACAAAATGTGGATTTTCAGTAACCCAAAAATGTTCATTTTTTTTATTGGGCTTACCGTTACTAACAAAACGGCTTTCGTCCGTCTACAACACATGCTGAAAAAACCGATTGTCATTGATCTCTAAGTTTTCCATCACTTGGGCAACATAATTAATTCATCGTTGTTGATGTTGATCCGACAAGTGTTCTAAGTTGTGAAGTTTATAATCGTGATAACCATTTCCTTTCAAAATTATTCGTACCGAACTATATTTTAAATTCAACTCACGACAGGCTTGCCGATTCGAGTTCCTCGGATGGTCTTCAAAATACTGCAAAACAGTGGCAACAGTATTGTCAGAATTAACCCTTTTAACAATTTTTCTCTACGACTATAATATAACGTATCTATTCGTTACGTATACCTTTTTAGTTGAAGAATGATAGATATTCTCCATTTCCGTTGGATTCGGTTCTCTATTTCAGTGGGTCGTGGGATTCTGTATCAGAATCCAACGATAAATTGCGGAACCGGAAGCTAGTGGGCGTGGCATGTTAGCGCTTAGGATCTCCCACTTGTTTTTGAAGTAACTGTTAAAGGCAGTTTTAAATTTTCGTATTCGTAAAAATAGTAAGAACTAGGTATGAATAATTCAGACAGCGAAAACGCTGAAATGTGTTCGCCACCAGAAATAACGGAAACCGCGAAAACGACGTGTATTAATTTACTGCCGAAGAAATCGCAGAAACAGTACACAATGGTGTATGAATTTTCATCCTTGTAAATAATAGCTGTCATTCTACACTCGTTGAAGAATATACTATTCTTCCCTTTCGAGAAGAAAATGCCTCGTTATTTGCACGTAAATTGCGTTCCAATCTTGCAAATATTTTTAAGCTTGCAATAACACGTTCGGGATATCTCTGGGCGTATAACTGAACTGCTCTTTTAGGGTTCTTTCCAGATTCCCCATAAACTAATATCATGTTGACTTTTTCGTTGTGCGTGAACATTTTTCAAAGTCAAATGACAACAAAACAATATTTGTCAACCATTAGTTAAATTATTGACAGATGCGACTTTGTTTTCTGTTTTCAAAGGCTACTTGTTTAAATCGTGACGATTGCGAATTTTTGATAATACTTTTTTTTTACAAATTTGCTTATAATTTTTTAACGGAAAAAGATAGCAAATTTTTTTCTCTGCAAAATTTGTTCAGAAAAATTAGCTCTTTTTAAATATGCCAAAATATAGGTATGTTTCTGGAAAAAATAAATTTGATGACGTCATTACTTCAGTTTCCAAATATGGAAAAATATGCGAATTTGGCTTAAAACGGACCTTACTCAATCCCATTTAAGAACCTCTTTTCAGATTTTCTCTATCGTTTTTCCTTTTCTTATGATAGAGCTGAGACATCGAGTTTCACTCACCCTGTACTTACTTGATTGCGTTTCTTATGGTCAGAATTTCCATTCTCGAAATTTGAATTCGTAACATTGAATGTTTACTACCAACCGTTTCCTTTATATAATATATTGCTATGCTATTTACTCTAAATTATGTTATTTACCCTATCTTATTGGTGTTGTCTATTTTATGATTTGATTCGGCACTATTTCTACGTAATACTTAAATTATATTAGAAGAATATTGTTTTTGATCTTGTAAATCCAGATTGTATCTGAAATGGAAAAAGATTAAGTTGGTTGTAATGTAAATCATGTTATATGAGGAGAAATTATTATTATAATTCATAAATTTAAACCTTATTAGTATAAAAGGTAGTTTCCGATCTTCGGAGTGTCCTACGATGTGACTTATCAGTTATCAAAGTGATATGTTTGTGGATATTCGGTAATGAATAGTGATGGGAACGTCTATGTTCCGTGTAGACGATGAACTTGGGGTGTCCTGAGTTATATTGGAGCCCTGAAATGTAAATTGTTGTAATTTTGTATTTTACCTTTTGTAGATATGTTTTTGTATCAAGTTTGATTTGTGAATCAAGATTTCATTATTGTTTTATATAGTTTATGTGTTACATAAGGGAAGTGTTGAAGTACCTTTGTTTAGTTAAATTATGTTGTTAATTTACAAATAATGAAATTTAGGTGAAGAATATTAATTTTGAGGTTATAATTTTAATTTTAATAATTATATTGTTGTTATCAGATGTGAATGATGTAATGTGTAAATGTAAATTTATTAATGATTAAGGAATCTGTTTTTCATAATTTTGAGACTCAATTGAAGTAATTTGAGTAAATTTGTCATTTTAAACAAATGTATTTTTTTTATTTCAAATATTTAGGTAATTAATATTAAAAGTTTTGTAATTTTTTAGAGATTACGATTCTGAAATTAATTTGTTAAAATATGAATTGTTTATATTGTTATAAGCAATTTTAATTTATTTAAAATCGTATGTTGATTTAATAGATAAGATTCTGGAAGGCCATTGCTCCATTTTTAAATTGCAGATGCTTTTTGGGTCCGATTTTTGATTTTAGTCTCTTGTCAGTGCTTGAAGTGAAAGCACGCGTTTCTAATTGCTGCTAAATTAAAATTCAAACCATTTAGGCCGATTATCGCAAATTTTAGGGCGTGGCCAAGTTCTGTTAATAATATAAATTGTGAGGTTACGAATTAGTTTTGTTTTCATTTAAATAAAACGAAGTTTTATCTTTATTTAAAAAATTATGTGAAGTGTGTTGATTGTTAATAATAATAAAACTCACCTAATATTATTTATCGAAAGTATCGAAAGTGTTTCTTTTAATTTACTAAAAAGTTCCTGTAAAGAAAGTGATTTAGAATCAATTAAAGTGATTTCTTACTAATTGATATAGTGAATTCACTTACCTGGATTACTGTATGCACTTCTGCAAAATTATTGAAGTGTTTTAACCTGGATGTCGGCACGTTTGTGAGTGAGGCTGTGTGAATTGCATCTTAGCGGTCGTCACGTATTCAACTATGACACATAGATTTGAAATATCAGCATCAAAGCCAAAATCATGCAACCGTATGCAGTTTAGAGGAATTATACCGTAGAGTGCGTTTCATAACCATTGGAAATAAAGATAAGTTCACAGGTATTTTCGTTATTTATTTGTTTATCTCATGAAAATAATTATATAACTATCTTGGGTGAAGCCACGTAAATTAATATCTTGATTAGAACCCTGAGATTTCTTATAAAAATATATGCTGATGTAAATTAAAAATTTAAGTTCTTCGTTTAACAAATAATTAATTTAATTTGTATTATTGGCGCTACCAAGGTGTAGTTTAGTTTATGAATTGATTTTTTATATAATTATTATTATTAATTATTAAAAAGGATTACATAGCATCTTTTTGGTAGCCAACGTGGGGCTATTGAATTATTTATTGTCATAATAATACACGGCAATATATATATATATATATATATATATATACAGGGTGTCCTTTAAATGCCTTAAAAGCTTCAGGTAGAATTTTTCCTTTATGAATGCTTAATACAAATCTTCAAAAAAAAATTAGGTATTTGGAGCTTAGTTTTCTTGTACGAGAGTGTTAAAGTTCATATCTTTAAAACAGAATTTCATGGAAACAATAACGAGAACTTTAATGTTGCACGTATCTGCCGATAAGTGACTGACTGCCACTTGATTATGTAAAGATTAATATTGAGTTGACGCTCTAGTTGCTCTTCTGGAAGTACTGTTAAATATGATAAATTTCGTAAATACTACATTTGACAACAGTGCAAGGCCATGGTATTGTGATGAAAAGTAGAAAATTTGTTTTTCGACATTTGTCAAAATGCTTCATGTAATGTCGGCCTACTAATTAAATTCTCCATAAATGCAAAGACATCAACGTTGCCAAGTATAATATTCTTTAAGCGTCTCGTGTGAGGAAACTAAGCACTATAGGAAGTTCGTGTTAGTGTTTTTGAGGACTGTATTTCTTACAGAAAAGTGCTACCTGAAGCTTTTAAGGTATTTAAAGGACACCCTGTATATATACAGGGTGATTCAAAAGATGTGGTCCAAACTTAAGGGTGTGATGTGGGATGCTACAGGAAGTAAAAAATGTTAATAAACCCATATCATATTTCCAAACGTTATCTAGTTACAGAGAATTTCTTTGTTTTTATCATTGTTCTGTTAAATCGAAATAGGAAATACGTCAAACAGATGCTAATTTGTTATGACAGAAGGTATCCTCACCGACGGCAGCCTGACCACCGAACGTTTGAACGGTTGCACCGGAATTTATGTGAAACAGATATGGTTAGACCATCTCTTCATGTTGGAAGAAATAACGTGGACAATAATGCTTACATTATTGACGCAGTCCAGCAAGACCCATCGACGAGTACTAGAAGAATTTCTAGGCAAGTATGAGGTGTGAATTGGCACCCATCTTTGCTTTATAAAAAGGTTATTCAACAATTTCATCATCATCATCATCTGACGTGGAGCTGACTCGAGGGTCGATCCTGGATTACGCCAGGCCCACCCCATGCCAGTAGGTCAGGCTGTCGCCGGTGAGGATACCTTCTCTGATATTCTACCACAGCTGCACGACCATTCCCGCTCCAATAGCCTTATACAAAATGCATTTCTGCATATTGACGTGCAGAAAAAAGCTCCATCATTACCACACTTAGAAACAAACAATAATCCAAATTTGAAACACCTTCTGTCATAACAAATTAGCTTTTGTTTGATTTATTTCCTATTATGACTTGATTTACCAGAACAATGATAAAAACAAAGAAATACTCTGTAACTAGGTAACATTTATTGCTTTGGGTAGCATCCCACATCACACCTTTAAGTTTGGACCGCACTTTTTGAATCACCCTGTATTTATATATATATATATATATATATATTTCATTCTTATCCGAAAGAAATATTGGTGTTATATTATCAAGCGTTTTATTACAGATCTGGATTGAATGTGTTTTAGGAAAACTATCCTGATGCTTAACAATCAGCTAATTTTCAATGCAACGAATCTCGTGTCAGGGCTCGCAAATATTTACGAAAGTATACCTAACACCCAGGATTTATATGCGTTACTTTCTTAAACTGACTAGAGAGTGTCTTAATTTTTGTGTGCTACTCTATTTTGAAATATGAAACTGAATGAATTTGCCATAGATTCAGTATGTATGAAATATATGTGACGAAGCAAAAACAGAATAATCTAAAGTATCTCGTGCGTCTTGGTGCATATTTACCGAAATTATTCAAAATCACATCAACAAATTTTTCAATTCTAGTAAATATCTTTGATTATTGGGACAAGCTGTTATTATTTTTGGGATAAATTTGTTTCAATTTATCTCCGGTTGCACAATTTTGTTTTTCCGAAGAACCCAACGCCTTCGGTAATTAATCTTATGTGTCAGAAATCGGATTATATGCAAACAGATCAGCTGGACTGTATATTTACTGGATTTTACGCGGATTCATTTACAGATATAAAAATATTATTGGAATATAGATGATACTTTGACACTTCCTTCGTCAAAGGAAATGCCACATCTCAAAGGATTATAGAAGCTCAAAAGCCGCTCGAACGCGGAGAACGTCTGTTGATTCTCCTGAGACGCAGGTGGTACGTCAAAGATGACCCCTAGAAATGTACCGATGACATACAATCTGATCATTTTTCGATATACGTATACGAGGTTTAGGGTTTTATACAGTTACAAGCAGTACTATTGACATTTACATATTATAATGCAGAACTCAAAATTTGTTTTTATGAAGATAAAGCATATGGCTGGTAGTCAGAATCTCCCACGTTACCATAAATATATAAACCACGATTCAATTATAGTTTTGTCGTTAAATTGGCGCAGTTATCCTAATGGAGTAGTAGATATTTGCCAATATCTAGAAATCTAGAAGTATGTTGACATTTGATTTAATTATATACACTGTATCGAAGCAAGTAGCAACACTATTCGTATTCAATTTTTTTTAATACTGAAGCTCGTTTATAAGTGCTTCCTTTCCAATATTGACGTAATTTCTAAATTCTTCATATTCGTGCTAAGAAATTTCGTAAAATAAGCTTGGTGTTCTTGACAATGATTCAACAATAGTGCAATATTATTTTTCAACTTATCTAACAATTTATTTCCAACCCTTTCCAATACTCTAAAACATGGGTCAGCAACCTTTTCAAGAGAGTAACTTGAGTAACCAATAAATGGTGGCAGGCAGGTGGGAGGTGGACGTCATCCGACAATTTTAAGAAAAGGGCTTTTTCTAAGCTTAATTACGATACCAGTAGCGCTGTCTTAACCCTTAAGTAGGGAAGGTGGCATATTTTTTGATCCGCGAAATCTTGAATCAACTCCAGCGGGAAGGGCATTGGAGCAGGGGTGGCAGGGTTGTGCCAATTTAGTATGCCAACTGACGGGGTGGCAATCACTACCCTTCCGGCGAGTACCTGCGAGCTGTTGGGGTTGTGGTTGGTTCTAGTATACTGCGTCACAAATTCACTATTATACAATCAGTTTTGCAATGATTACAACCAATAGAAAGAACTAAACGAAATGTGAAAGCCGATGGTTGACCCTCGAAGCAAATCTCTACAAAATTTTAAATGTTTTGCTAACGTTAGTAAGCTGCTTCCTAGTTCGTGCTTCCATTACGCACGATAATGAGTTGTTTGTGCTAGAACGCTTTTGCAAAATGCAATGCAATGGTGGATAATATGCAATTAGTCGGAGTTAACAAGTTTCATAGAAGCAACTAAATCTTGGTTCCTACGCCACTGGTCTTAAGGTAAACGTAATTGTATACTTTCAGTTTTCTAACGTAATTTTTTTAAATGCAGTTTAATATAATATTCTGGGACTACTTTTTAAAATTTGACTGTATTCTATAGTCTAGCAGCATAGTAATTCGTAAAAGGTAATCCCCTTGCGACCTATACAAGGAAGACTCTGGGTGCAAACGGTACCTGTACTTATTTTGGATATTTTTATCGGGCGCAAGTGACACGCTAATTGCACGAACCGCAAATGGTACGAGCACAAGTGTGGCTCCACCACCCCATTACCCCAATAATGTATTTGCGTTTTCCCTAATTTTAGAAAGTGGAATGTGCAAAATCTGAATAATGTAAAGTACATTGTTTTAAAACTTGATTTTTACACCATCTACGTAAATTTACAGACTAGAAAATATCCGTTTTAAATAGGTTTTAAATTGTTACAAAATACAGGGCATTTAATAATTCGCAATTAATTTAAATAATGTACGTCGTACATCGCATTTCTTCCGGCGATTCCAATAAAACCACTCCACAGTTTCAAATTTAAATTAGTCCTGTTCATCAAATACAGCGCCATTATTTTCATCCCCTGATCTTTCTAAATCGCTACAAAGGCTCGAATTTATTTTTACACTTCAGTAGTCTGATGAAGATTTTATGTATTACTGATTGGTGGAAGCAAACGAGAAATTCTGATAGTGTTCTTGTTTGATTACACATTTCTTTGATTTTTTTCTATTAAAAAACGATGTTATCATTAATATTAATGCAATTCATCCGTGAATAAACATCTTTACATCTTATCAATAATAAATGAACTGAAACGGTTTGACATTTTAAGTTAATACGCTTCCATATAAAGGTTTCATTTTAAGAGTATACTTTTTTTTTAATGAAGTGGATAGTAAACAGACTTTCTCTTTTATATGTCGTTTTTATTGAATATGCAGTACGACGTACACTTGTAGTAAGTAAAATAAACATCATGAAAGTATTTTATACGGGTAATCTATTAACCCATTTTTTCTACTGGAATATCAATAAACTACGTTGTCCACACAGATTGTTTATTCTCAAACAATATGTTGTTATATGTCAAAAATGTTAAGTGATTTAAGTGTGTAAACAACATCCCATAAGGAAATTAAAGTGCTTTGAAAAACATTCGATCACTGTCCGAAGCCTTACATGCACAGGTAGCATATGTAACTTACTTTTACAAAATATAATATATTCATATACTGTACAGTCAGATGTGTTATAACAACAGAGAATGTCAGATAAACGTTAACTAAGACAACGAAAATACCTGTCTTAGATTGATTCCCACAACTGATATGGAAATTAAATATCTGCTAGTAGTATGAAAATAATTTCGTTACGAGTGTTTATTACAGTTCTCCCAAACGGGTTTAGCACATGAACACAAAATATCTACCATAGACAGAGATTTTCAGTCTTTGATGACATTTCAATTGTACAACATAATGATTTTCAACAACCACAGTGTATTTCAAATTTTTTATTCTGAAAATGCGAATTGGCTTATCATCTTAGTTTTATAGTATTTTGAATAATATTTATTGATTTAACTATTACGGAACATTTGTGTAAAGGGACGTAAAATGTCTAAGGGTTAAGTAATACGTAAATGAAACATTTTTAAATCCTAATAGCTAAATTAATTTATATCGCGGTGAAATTCGTCTTTTATGTGAATTATTATTTCTTTCCACGTTGATTCTTCTAAGTTTCATCTTGTTTAGGAATGTTTTTACGTTTATGTGTAAATTTAGCTTCAAAGATTTGTAGAAGCCGAAAACATCCGGTGCATTTAGAGAATTGCGGCAACCATCCCATAGGCTGTCCACTTCCACGATTTGTGACATCCGGCTCGAAGGACCAATGTTTGATAGTGCCCGCTTTTGAACACTTCAACTTATTTTTTAAATAAAACAACGAACGTTACTTTACCAAATAATATATTTACAAAATGTACAACAGAAGCAATGAGCGCGAGGCTACTCGTCCTGACAAAAGGTCTAACTACTAATCTTTTGCCACAGTTTCGAGGTAGGCCCTTCGGGGCGGAAGTCACAAATCATCGTTCGCCCTGAAGGGCCTACTTCGAAAACAGTGGCAAAAGATTAGTAGTTAAGACCTTTCGTCAGGACCAGTAGCCACGCGCTCATTGCTTCAGTTGTACATTTTGTAAATATATTATTTGGTAATTTATATTTAAAAAATAAGTTGAAGTGTTCAAAAGCGGGCACTAGCAAACACATCTGTTGTTTAATTAATATTCAATATTGTGGGACTGCACTTTTCCGATGGTAAGCTATGAAAATGTTAATACTGGGCTCGCTTTTTTTTTCGACGAAATGGCACAAATAGCCTTAATGCAACTTATCTTTTGAATCCCATAGATTTCGATGTTTTTGATATTTTTGGAGTAAGAGTAAAACGTCTTCCGCGTTCCAATCCATTTTAATAGCAGGGAGGTTACAACCGTTAGTCTTCTTCTCTTCTCTTCTTCATTAGCCGTTTTCCATCCACTCCTGGATGTAGGCCTCTCCCATTTCCCTCCATTTGCTTCTGTCTTGAGCTATCTGCAACCATTTTCCGCCTGCTGTCTGCTTCACGTCATCGACCCATCTCCGTTGTGGTCTTCCCACGCTTCTCTTCGTTTCGCGCGGTCTCCACTGCATAATTTTTATTGCCCATCGATCCCTGTTTTGTCGTGCCACGTGACCGACCCAACGCCACTTCAGTTCTGCCACTCGTTTGATTTTTACTGTCACCTTCGTTCTTCTCCTGATCTCTTCGTTTCTTATCCTATCTCTCAAGCTGACACCAAGCATCGCTCTCTCCATCGCCCTCTGCGTCACTCTGAGACGGTTTGCGGTGTTTTTTGTTATAGCCATCGTCTCTAAACCATAGGTGGCTACTGCTAGAATACAAGTATCGTACACTTTACGTTTCAAATTTATGGGAATTTTACTGCTTTTTAGAATATATCCCATCTTCCCGAAGGCCGCCCATGTTAGTAAGCAACATTAATTTTATAGAAATTTAATATTTTATTGGAAAATAAATTAAGTAAACAGAATTTAAACAAGGGACCGAGCCCCACCCACTGCACCACTGCCTACAAGTATAAATAAAAAAATCACCTAATGTTTTGCATTTTCAATACACTAAAATTGAATTTAAAGTAAATTGATTAAGTGATATGAACCTCAAATAACGAAATCATATACGTTTTTAAATAATGCTTTCAAGAAATGTCACCTAAATATCCAAAAATCTAGCATAAATACATTTGTTGTGTTTATTTTGATAATTTTAAGTTTTGTTTTATTTTGCTTAGTTGCCAACATCACGTATATGGCAGCTACTAATTTGCCACCAGTGAAATGTAAACAAAGAATAAAATACGTTGCCGGGTAAGCCATTTATATGTTTTCTTTTTTCAAAGAAAAGAAAAGCTTTGTATGACTTCGTTCTCAATAAACGATTTATTACAAGGAAACCGAGATGAAAACTGAAACGTGTCGTTTCATTTCAGTTTGCATTAAGTCCTTTACATTTTATTACTCTTAATTAGGAACATCTTTTTGATGTTGAGTCAGCTAATTCTCCGTGTTCAGATATCCATTGCATATTTAATTTACTTAAATTTCTTCTTCGACAGAAGGTTGGCTGAAGTATTAAATTCTCATTAGGCATATGAAATATTAAACTATGAACAGCATGAACTGGTGATGTAATTCATCTTTCAACTTTGTCGGAACTGTCATGTCCTGACATCCTCGCACTTAGGAAAATTAATACCTCAATCAACGCGAACTTCATAGAAATATCAGGTGCCGGGCACAATACTGACGAATATCAAGCTCTTCCATCGATGTCGTACAACTCCGCTGCCAGAAATAACTCTAAATATAACTCTGTACAAACAGAATTACCGAAAGCACTCAATGGTGTTTATTTAGCCCGTGAGAAAGTCAGCTTAAAAGCTTTAGTTTTTGGATGAGTGATTCAAAAAGAATCTATAATAATTTTGCGAATGTAGGAAGAATTATCTTAAGTCTCTTAGCAAGGAAGGAGAAGGCGTATTGCAAGTCACTTAAACTTTGCGTTTTGAACCACTAATATATTAGATACATTATATTGTCTAATACGCAGCACGTGGAATCGTCCCATAAAATAAGCAAACGCCATGTCAAGTAAACCAAACGCAAATACTCTTCCTCCTAAAGTGTAAATAAGTGTATCTACAACCATTGGATGTATATTGTACCGGTTTTTATTAAAAGGAAAAATTTCAGAAACGCGTTTTGTGTGCGCCATGGAACTGCGCTGGTTAAAGGACGAATGAAAGAGTAATACGAAATTCGTTCTATAAAGCTGGAACTTTTCTGTTTGAGAAATGACTGTGAATAATTCCCATACTTACTTTACGCAAAGTGTTATCGGAATAAATCTATTGTATAATTCATAGTTTTCGTCTTTGTATAATATTCTGTTATTATATCCGATTTTATTAACTTGCGAAATAAGTAATTACACAATGTTGACATTTAAGTATTATTCTATCGTTTTAAACACGAGGGTATTTCATTCAGTCCATGATAAATTTAATAGATGGCGTCTCAATCGCAATTTCCATACAACATTTGGAAAGCACTATCTTTAAATAGGCCATGGAAAAATTTTCAGAAAGATTTGTCAGATAGTTCAGTTTTATACAACATTCGAAAGCAGACAACCTCGTGAAATTTCAAAAAAATGGAAAAAGTGAATTTCGTATGTTGATAAAACATTATTTTTGCGAGGAAGAAATATTACGCAAACCAAAAAATCACTTAACAAACACTGTGAGGACTCTTCACCATCGTTTGGAATGATTCAAAAGAGGTTTGCTGAATTTCGTTGTGGTTGTACAAGTACTAATGATGCAGAACGTTCGAGGCGTCCAATTGAGGTCACCACACCAGAAATGGTCGATAAAATCCATGGCATGATATTGGATGATCGGAGACTTAAAGTGCGTGAGATTGCTGAGGTTGTTGGCATTTCAATCGGGCAAGTATATAACATTTTCGTGAAATATTTGGACATGAAAAAAGCTATCCGCGCGTTGGGTGCCGCGTTTGCTTACAATTGATCATAAACGTATAATCGAATGACAACTTCAAAAAAATGTTTGGCGATGTTTAATCGTAATCGTGCTGCGTTTTTGCGTCGATACGTAACTGTGGGTAAAACATGGGTCCATCACCATACACCCGAGACGAAGGAACAGTCGAATCAGTGGATTTGTCATGGTGATCCGGTTCCAAAGAAGGCCAAGGCGGTTTTATCGGCCAACAAAGTCATGGCGACAGTTTTTTGGGATGTACGCGGTGTAATACACATCGATTACCCTGAAAGGGGGAAAACGATAAACAAGAAGTATTATGCAGACTTACTGGACCGATTTCATTTACGAAATAACGACAACATTTGGCGAAGAAAAAAGTTGTTTTCCAACAAGACTATGCTCGTGTGCATACGTGTGTAGCTACAATAGCTAAATTCCCCGAGTTAGAATACAAATTGCTTCCGCATCCACCATATTCGCCAGATTTGCCCCCAGCGATTATTTCTTGTTTCTCAATATGAAAAAATGGCGTGACCGAAAACGATTTAGCTCAAACAATGCGCGATGGTGCAACAAACGCATATTTTGAAGAGTTGCCGAAGTCCTATTTTTTGGAAGGGATCGGGAAATTGGAAAAACGTTGGATTAAGTGTATCGAGCTGAAAGGTGACTATGTTGAAAAATAAAATTAGTTTTTGTTAAAAAACAGTTGCCTTCTTTAACTTATCATGGACTTAATGAACTGCCCTCGTATTATTCCGCTTCTTATTGTGTTTGCATTTTGTTTAACAGAAAACTTTCACAGTAAATTATGTACCGTTTAGACAAAAGTTTTTAGTTTAACAATTTCTTAACTTTTCATGATTGCTGTAAGGTCATTAAAGGATAAAGTTTTCGCGCATGTTTTATTTTACATGACATATTCCTATTTTACGTGGTATATATTACTATATATATACTAAACTCTCAAAGTGCTATTCTTGATTTATAATTTTTTTACTATCAATGATAATTAGAAATTATAACAGGTGGTTACATTGTTTTTACCAAAATGTATAAAAAAGCGCAGCATATGACACTATTTATTAAGAAATCAAAATAATATATTATAAGAAATACACAGACAACAAACAAACAACACAAATATATAACAAACACACAAAAATTAACTATATGCGACCGCTTTAAACGCCTCTGAATAACTCACTATCGCGTTTCCCCCAAAAACCATCCGCACATGAGTTTATTTCTTAGAATGCTAGAGAATGCTGCCACCTTCCTCTTACCAAATGGTTTTAGTATTGTTAAGGAATGCTTACGCAAATATTCGCAATTAGATGTTTTAAGAATTTCCTGAGTATAGTCTCTTTCAATTTTATTGCTCCAGTGTGATTTGCCTATTTTTTCCAATCATTTCTCTACGGCAACTCTATACCGTATTCAGGGAGTCTGGTCAGTATCAGTAGACATACACACATGCACGTGAACGCAGCGGAAGCTTTTTCACACGACCGCGACTTGTGCGGATACAAACTAGTGTTAAAGCGTTAGAAAATAAATATAATTAAGTAGGGAAAGTTGCAGCTAATTAAAATTTTTTAATTAGCTGCAACTTTCCCTACTTAATTATTGAATTCGTCAGCTGTAAAACTACTTTAATATTAAGAAAATAAATATACTTACATTACTGAAAACTGTATGTAGATAAACTAACTACACAAAAATACTTTAGTCAGAAAGTTTAGAAGTACCACTAAACTCAACATTTATGTTTATGATGAGGTGTTGCACACAGTTTAACCACTTCTCTCTAATTCTATTGGGTTGACCTCACAATGGTACGGCGGAAGTCTAAATACAGTTTTATTTTGTGCTTTCGCCATTTTGTCGACAACATAGCAGTTATAATTAGGCTTATGTTGTTTTATTATGTGCAATAGCTCACTATCAACATATTGTGTTCAAAAACAATACTTTTGGAAGACAACCATTGCTTAATTGAAGCCTTTGTCCAGGATATTGTTGGAGTTTTCTCTTGCTTTCGAGAGTGGTACGAAGCATTATGAAGTACTATGACACATTATCCTCAAGTAGCAAAAGAACATTTGAAAACAACTCCTCAAACTTTTCTGAGTTCATCTCTTCGTGGTAATCTCCCGTTGTTTTGGATTCAACAACCCACAGACCCCCATTAACAAATCCCGTGTCACTACCGATGTGTGTAACCTCTTTCCTTTGCCCGACGGATTTTTTAGACCAGGGGACAATCACGATAAAAACGCTTGTCTTGACGATGTTACGGATTCATCTTTCCATATTTTATTTTTCGTGTGGCCTGCATTTACCCACGTTTCGTCCAAATAATACACTTTTCTACCTTCTTGTCGATACGTTTTTATCGTCCGCAAATATTTTCTCCTCCACAGAACTATTTCCTCCTTATCCATTAGCCAGCTGTCCCGACCGCGTTTAACAAACGTAAATTTAATTTTTTCAAAATTTTGTAAAATGTTTTCCTTTTAAAATTTGGTAAGTCGTTGTCTTCGTTAACAATGTGTAGCACTTTGTCTATAGTGGATGACTCGTTGCGGAAAAAGAATTCATGCACTTTTTACGATTTGCATTTTGGTCAAAATCGTCAATGCCGTTTGAAAGTTTTTTACGCGGTTTAACTTTTTTTGGCGATGATAAGGTCTTTTTATTCCGCTTATATTCCGATATTACACGATACACAGATCTTTCGCTTA
>JABXWE010034674.1:0-21996 GCA_014611495.1 Limonius californicus
CTATTCCGTCTGCAGTCAGCTGTAATGAGCTTTGAATGACATTTACCTGTATGTCAAACTGTGTGACAGTTCAGGTAGTTAAAAATTTTGGCCCAACAAAATGTGAAAATGAACAAGTATTTAGTTGGAACTGATTTGTAATTTATTAAGATAAGTAAATTACAGATTTTTCGTCAAGATTTCTTGATTGGCCGCTATGCTGTTACAATTTTCATATTGTCAGATTCTAAAGCTTAATATAGACGGGACAATCCCTAGGCTACTGCAATTGACTTTTTAAAAAATCACTTTGTACTGTTTCCCCTTCCATGGCCGGTATTGTGTTTCCTGCTTTTGATAATTGCCGTGGGTTCCCTGTTGTGTAGTCTTCCGTGTGTATCTTCCGTGTGTATCTTCCTACCTTCCACATTACTGGTTCTGCGTGACCGCACCCCGTAATGTAATGAAGAGTACATTTGAAAACAAAATGCTTTGTTATTATGCACAGGCTAGACCATATTTGAATTTCTAATTCTTGCTACATCTATTAATCGCTGTTTACAGTAAAGTGAAAAAGGCTGCAATATAATTTTATCATTACCATTTTTTGTTCGGTTACCCGCACCATCCAATAAAAGACTGTTCATTACCAGGAAACATCAGTGAACTTTCTAAAAATATTATATAATTCCCAGAGTGTAGTTTTTGAGATATTGCTAATCAATATAGGGCAACGTAAACACATTCATATGAAAATTCCAAATGGTGGTCTTAGATATAGCTAACCTGCAAAAATTGCCTCTGAAAATATTGTTGTCACTAACTTAATTATTTGTAGTTATGATGCAGTTTAAAAAATTCATAGCAGGTGAAATTGTCTAAAACTGAATATGCAACTAACTCTTAGGTACAACAAAATGTTCCCTCGCATTTCAACGCGTTATCGTAGTTCTGATGCCACGGATATTTATTATATAAATTTGAAATATATCAAAAACCTAAAATTCTGATTTTTTTTAAATATTCACATATGTTACTAAACATCCCCAAATAATGAAAAGAGAAGGTTGTACGTTGCATTTGAATGTCCTGTATATCGCCGCTTGTCATTTCGCTACTATATTTTTTAAGTTATATATTGTTTGCATGAAACCCTCAACAACATCTAATTAATTACAGCACATTCTACATAATCAGGTCTTACATAGGCACCTAGATAATCATCTGTTTTACAAAAGTATATCTGGTATTGATGAATTCATCGCAGTCGGCGAGTCCACAAGGTAATCAATTGGTGCAAACGCTCCCATCAGGGTTTGATCAAGTAATGTCCTGATAGCTGTTTGCATAATCCGCTGGCTGGTCGCCGCAGTGCTATTGACTTGTAACCGATAATTGACTCAACCACAGCAGCAACAGAAGTTCGTTTTCACATGATTAATAGAATGAAACCGAATTTTGTATGGCGTAAAAGGTAAAACTTTCCATTAGAGCAAACACGATTTCATACACTCTAACTCACAGATTCTGTTTTTTATCAAGTTTAAAGGTTAGAATGTAGAATTAGCACATTGTAAGTTCACTAACCAATTGATAGGCAGAATGAGCAAAACATTATAATAATCAAGTTGTTGGTAGATATTTAAAATGTTGGATATGTAGGTGTTATGTTAATGATATTTAAAATGTTCTTAATAAAGCAACGATTTATATTGCTTTGAAACTATTTATCTTTTTAATATAAGCCCCTGTAACCAATTATGTTCCAAGGCTTTTACATTATCATTATATTACGATTTTTCAAAACCTTGTTCAACTGTTGCTTTAACTTTGTCATTTAAAGAAAAGAAACCGCCAACGGTTCCAAATACAGCAGAGAGTGACTTTTTCCAATGGCAGAGGAAACAGAAAAAGCTACTAAAGAGCAGATTGAGCTCTCAAGCCCAGAAAGAAAAAATACGAAGACAAATACCTTTTCCTCCAGGTTGGAGGGTTAGGGCGGTGTGCCAGCCTCTAAGTTAAAGAAAATATCTTTCCACTAATAAATTTTTCCAGCCACGGGAATAGATGAATATAAAATGGAGTTAAATCAAATGAATAAAGTGGATATTACAGCAAATAGTTTTTCAATGTACAGTCTTTTATGATGGAACGACCCTTATACGAGTACATGAATGTCTCGCTGGAAATGACTTTCGCCTTCGCCAATCCTGATTTTTGCATGAATATTTTGTCCAACTGCTACAGTCTTGTTTAGTGACTCAGATCGTGATTTGTTGTGTTACGAATGCTTAGTGGTAGACGTAAATTTCATTTACCAATTTACGCACAAACATATTTATATTCTTCCTAGAACCGTTCGTAGTAAAAATATACATTCGAATTGGAAAAATGCAGTAATAACTTTGCGAATGTGTTTTTTTAACTCATTCTTCAGCTAAAATATCTTAAGAGCAATAAAAATCCAAGTTAAAAGAATTGGAAATTTAAAGTCTTTTCTTAAATGAATCTGTAATTATAAAGCTGTAAACGTTGCTTGCTTGCTTTGAAAGAGCGAGATCTAGGACGCGGTTTTCCAAGCATCTCTATGCACTTAGGCCACATTTGGCCCATTGTACACCCTAACTAAGAATTTTGCCTATTTAGGGTAATTCCAACTCCAGTAGTGATTTCTAACGTGTCACACATCGTAGTGGCACGGGACCTACGGCTTTACTTCTTATCCGACAGAAGGCGCAATTTCAGATTTTTCCCCGCTAGAAAAATCTCGCCGACCTCAGACAGGTTCAAACCCGCGTCCCTCGGATCTAAAGGCAAATGCGCTAACCACTAAACCACCGAGGCCGGCAAGCTGTAAGAGTTACGTTTAACTATCATACTTTAATAATTGACAGTTTAATTTCAAGTTTTATTAGGTTATTTATGTAATTATTTAATAAAAATTTAAAATTTACACTCCATTTTGTTAGTGTTTGTTTCTAATTTTAGTTACCTATATTCGAGGTTACATTGCGGTTTCAAGTGTTCTGTGGCCCCTGTGGTCGAAATTCTGAAGTTATGAGCTATGTAAATAAACGTTTATTTGAAATAAAATTGGTGCATACACATTTACAGAACAAAGTAGATAAAGAATTTTACAGAAGAACTTGACCATTGTTTTTAAACATAAATGCACTCTTCACTTAAGATTTTCAAACACATTCACCGGAGTATCAGAGGTAAGTTCGTCTAACTTTTGTGAAATAGCATTTTGTAAATCGTTTAGAGTCTGTGGTCTATTACTAAAAATACTGGTTTGTAGATAAGGGAATAGAAAGAAGACTGGACCTGTAAGATCGTGTGACCTTGGTGGCAACAAATGTTTGCTAATTAGCCGATCATCATAAAATTCCTATAAAAATGGTATGACACTGTTAGCAGGATGTGATGTGGTATTGGTACTGGAAGCAACCATGTCTAATTGCATCATAATGACGTTCATTGAAAAAGGGGTTCAGATATTGTGAAGATAATAATCGGCAGTTATATTTTCTGCAAGAATCTTGTAAACTATTTGCCTTTTTGGAACAGCGACCCATAAACCGATCTTTTGTGGATGTAACAGTGTTTCCTCAAACATAAGAGGATTACGTTACCCATATTCTCATATTTTGACTGTTAAAGTACACATTGAAGCGAAACATGGCTTTATAGCTGAAGCAAGTGTTACATATGCGCGTGAATTTGGTGTACACTGATAGTGGGCTTATGCCTGTTAGCTGTTTCTGAACCTATACAAATTAACGTTTCGCAAGACATTGCAGCTTGCATCTTCAGAGTGAATAGAACACTGAACGCAAACCTGGGAAGCGGAGGTATTTAAACCTCTTTGAGCCAGTCGGGAAGAACGACGGAGATCTGGTTGGCTGTCATCGTTGGGCAAAGACGGATGCGGTGGGGCGTAATCGTGAGATCGATGATGCTTAGGAGTCCTTAGAGGATAAACTACTGGAGCCCAAGCTTTACTGAGTCCAAAACCCTGTTTATGTAGTTAGGTTGTATCTCAATTTCGATTGCTTCACGTATGATACGAGGGAAGTAATGAAGCACTCTGGCGAGTACCGGATCATTGTCAAAGTCCATCTTATGCCCAGTTAAACCAGTATGTTCGGCCACCGTAGATTTTGTGATGCGCTTGTGTTTGCAATCACCTTTGCGCTCTCGCAATCTTAACTCAATGGAACGACCAGTTTGTCCGATGTAGTTTGAGCCAAAGAGTAAGGGATTTTGTACATACCCACTGATATTAAATTTGATATATGATCCTTTGCCGATCTGAAACCGTTTCCCATAGTTTCATTAGTCCTAAAGACTGTCTTTATGCTGTACCTTCTAAGAACATCCCCAATCTTATCAGTAGTGCCTTTACTGTAAGGCAAACGAGCTAAGTCTTCCGAAGGTGCCAATTCCTCCTTAGCGTTGGGCTGTTCCGCATTGAGGACTGCTCTCTGAATTTCTGTGGCTGTATAACCGTTTTGTTGTAACAACATCAAGAGATGAGCATTCTCTTGTTGTAGGTGTTCTGCGACTGAGATTCGGACTGCTCTGGTTGTTACAGTTTTTAGCACAGTTGCTTTTTGCATCTGGTGATGATGTGAATTTGCATTTAAATACCTGTCTGTATGTGTTATCTTTCTGTAAACTGCGTGCCCCAAGCTATCATCTGGTTTACGCGTAACATGTACGTCTAAGAATGGAATACTGCCATTTTCCTCTACTTCCATTGTGAATTGGATTTGGTCATGAATTGAGTTTAGGTGTAATAAAAATTGTTCTAGTGTTTGGCGTCCGTGAGACCAAATGACGAACGTATCGTCTACATATCTGAACCAGGATTTAGGTTTAAGGTCAGCTGCTGCCAGAGCTTTGGTTTCAAAGTCTTCCATCTACATGTGTGCAATAACAGGTGATAGCGGTGAACCCACAGCCGCTCCTTCAACCTGTTCATACAAGTTGCCACTCGAACTAAAAAAAGGTGTTTTTCAAACATATTTCGACTAATTGGTTTAGATCTGTAGGTAGTTTATCTCTTAGGATCTCTAACACACCATCTACCGGTACTTTTGTGAAAAGGGGACAACGATGAAACTAATTAAAATGTCTCCTTCACACAGCCGTAAACTTTTGATTTTGTTGACAAAGTCACAGGAATCCCTTATGTATGATTCTGTGTTGCCACTAAGTAGCCGAAGCTTAGTGGATAAGCATCGTGCTAAAGCATGTATAGGAGAATTTATAGCACTCACAATAGGTCTGAGTAGAACTCCAACCTTGTGTATTTTGGGTAAACCATAAATACGTGGGGTGATAGAGTTTTTGGGGATGATGCGCTGTTTTTCCGTGGCGTTAATAGTATCAGAGCAGCTGATAGCACCAGTAACTTTTGAGATGAAAGAGTTAAGTTAATAAGTTAAGTTAAACAAGTTCCAGTTACAGAAGGCTTAATCGCAATGCGCTTAACTCTCTCATCTCAAAAGTTACTGCTACTATCAACCTCATTATTTCCCTCGTGTCACACGCGAAGGAACTGAAATTGAGAAACAACGTAACAATATAAACAGGGAAGATGGGTTTTAGATTCATTCACTAGCTTGGACTCCAGTAGTTTATCCTGTAAGGACTCATAAGCATCATCAATCACGCTCCACCGGATCCGTCCTTGACCAACGGTGACAGCCAACCAGAACTCCGTCGTTGTGCCCGACTGGCTCAAAGAGGTTTAAATACCTCCGCTTCCCGGATTTGAGTTTAGGGTTCTATTCACTCTGAAGATGCAAGCTGCAATGTCTTGCGAAAAGTTAATTTGTATGGGTTCACAAACAGCTAACAGACATAAGCCGATTAAGTATTATTGTCTTGGCAAACAAAATACATTAACATCGAATCCTTGTCCGCCCCAAGGTTTAAATAATCTAAGCACACGGCTCTGTTTGGGCAGGCAGGGCCTACGAACAAATATTGCTGAAACTTGTTACGGTTCAAACGGGCTTTTCCGTCGACCCGTAACTAATTAGGTTGAAAAAAGCCTACAGCGTAGCTCAGAGGAGTAGTGGGGCTTCACGGAAATCGCTTGCGGGAGGAAATCTTCCTAGTTGTGCACAGAGTAAGTCAAAATTAGTGGGCGCCACCTTCCAAATACAGCTGATTGTAAGTCCTCGTGGAAGGCCGAGAAGCCAACAGCTTTCGGGAATCGAACTCACCTTTATTGTGCCTCCTCCTGTATGTATAAAGCTTGCAAAATTCGTACACACACAGATACAGAATGCACAATAATGAAAGAGGCAGGAAATTTTAACACACTTATAATTGATTTACTAAAATAGAATTACAAAGGAAGAAAGAAATGACAGCAAATGATGATTTTATAGTTCCATAACACAGGCTTTTAATTTGAACGTTCAATACAAAAAACTCGCCGCTGCTGGCGTACGTCATTTATATTTTTCAAAACACCTACGTGGTCAGAGACGCCGGAGCTTACAGGAATGACACAGTATATGTAAAAAATTATTTTACACTTTGTAGTACACCAAAAAAAGCAGTCGGCGACTGAAGGTCGCTTCTTGTTACATAAAAAAATGTTCAATCCATTGAAATTTTGCAAGCCGACGCGAAAAGTTTCTTTTTACAGAACATAAAACTTTAGTTCTTTACCTTGAATTTTGATGCAGAAATCGATAGCGAAGCAGGCACAATTCGGAAGTGCTCACAGGATGATGATAAAAATCCGTAGGTACGCCCCTGAAGACTGGATATGACGTGGGCGCTCGTTGCAACAGCGTCACAATGAGCAGGTACAGAGAATGGTCTCGATACTAATCCGTCAAAGGCGATCGGCTAATTCGCAATGAATTGGCTCTTGTTTGGGTTTAAAATCCTAGCGTACTTCTATAAGATCCGTCTATTGTCGAAATTCTGTTTTCACCCAACGAAACGAAAATTACACAAGGTATAGCCATCGAAAACCCCAAGCCGGCACCTGCAGCACTCGATTTATTTACGCCCCCCAGCGATTGAAGGGGTTTCGGAGACCGGAGTCTGGCGAAGATCTTAGGCCAACTGCGGCACTCTCGCAACGGAAACCTGCATTACCCCTACAATATTGCAACATAATTCGAAATATGGTGAAAATGTTCTAGAATAATTCGGCATGTAAATTCTCCGAAGCGTCTAAGGTCAGGCGCGAACAAAGCAATATTCTGCAATTTAAGCCTACAAAGGGACCTGTCAACATAGATCAATCTTTAAAACAAAATAGCGAAACTGTAACGAACATAAAACTGCAATTAAAATCAAGTTTTTAATTCCTATGAAGCGGCAATTAGAGTAAGCCATTAATTCAAATAAAGCGGCAAATTTTAAAAGAACTAACAAACTTCTAGAGCAAATGCTTGTAAAGGCAGACAAGCTATAGGTCAGGCCTTACCTGATAATGCTGCGTGTAGTTCCCTAATGACGATGCGGTCTAAGTCGAGAGTAAATTGTAATGTTGACGATAAAAATGTTGTTTTGCAACAATGATGTTAGAGGGGTACTGTCAAATGTTAATCGTATTAGTAAATTGAAATTAATTCTAGTTTGCTATATTACACTTTAAGGATGTAGGAACTTTAATCTTCTTACCAATTATTTAAATAAAAGGTCTCTAATAATCTGAAAAATATTTTGGATACATTAGTGTTCTTTTTCAAATCATTGAGTGTAATCACAAATTATAATGTATATTTTGAAAATATTTCGCATAGCGCGGTTTTCAACCGCACAATTTCGCTACAGCGTGGTTTGAAAATGATCGTACAAAAGCAACTGTGACGTATATTTACCAATATATATTTGATATGTAGGTACTATATGTATTGTAATTCCAGTACGTAGGCCAATACCTTTTGGATTCAAGGCTACGCCGACTGTTGTCGCAATATTCCCATTATATATGGATATGTGAGCTGTACAGACTGCAATAAAAATCATTTCTAGTTGCTAGTATTTTCCATTCTTATCATTTTAGTTTCTTTCTTTGCAAAAATGTCCTGTACGACAAGTTAAAGCACACAAACACCGATATACTACTGCAACTCGGCCCACATTGTCGGAACCCATTACATTTAAATACATACAATAGTGCCTCAATCAACGCGGTTTCGCATTTTGGAACGAATTAACAGCTCTACCATATGTGAAGTATCCCTATATTTTGTTAATATAATAAACACCAGTGTTAATTTAATACCTAATTGATTAAGCGTTTACTCCAAATTCATTACGTCATAACCAATTTTGTTACTGATAAGCTGATCAACTCTCTGAGAAAATAGACCTGAGAAATTGAGTGAAAGTCTCCTGGCCATAATACATTCTTATGCTGACAGTACAATTATAGACCATATTAAGCCATTTTTAATTGCAGTAAATATTCTGGAGTATTCTTATGACTAATGATGACTAATTGCGAAATTTCTGCTTAATTGTTGTTAACTGGTGATTTGCGGAACTTCGTTTGTACCCGTATCTTCAATCATTTGAGCTATAACTCTGTCTTGTTTTTTTAATAATTATTTTTGTGCATTTCTAATGGAGGTATTATTTTTCTTATATAATATACATATATTGAGATAAGATAAAGAACTTGTCATACAGCTACAGAAAATACAGCAAAAATTATTACTCACTTGTCAATTATATTGCGTTTTCACGGTCTCAGTTACTTAGTTTTTTGTATGTTAGCTTGCAGTATTAGTTTGTCAGACGCTACAAGTTACGTGGGCCACCCTGTATACGTATATGCAATCCAAACCAGCCCTTACGCAATTTCGGATGTTGATATAAAAAAGCTTTTTACACTGTAATAATTTACTAAATAAGAAATGACATTTTGACATTTTCCGACTGGTCTTACAATCGCAGAAGTTAAAATATGTCGAAATACAATGACTTCTACTGACAAATTTGCAACGCCTACTGAGAATATAACAAAAAAATTTAATAGATCTTGAAGAAATTTAATAAATTTCCCTCTTGCTACAGCCTGAAAATACTTTGCCTCGAGATATTAAATTTATCCATGTCAAATAATTCTACACTTCTTGAACCTTACCACGCGAAGCCAAGCACAAATTCAATTTTATGCAATGTAAAACGTTAATCTGAAGCAAGTATGACGTTGCGTTTATTAAATTACAGGAAGAAATAACATTGCGCCACTGTACATCGCACTTGCTTCAAATTAATTTTTCTACTGAAACTCCAGGGAGTTCCAGCACGTACGTACAACCTGAAGATTAAATGAAACCCGTGGGTAGCTGCGAAAAATATTTACAATTATTCCGTTTCGTGTAACCTAAATTTACTAGACTATTATCAAATTTTAATTAAAAGTCGAATGAAAGTTCGCGTCAGGATTAAATTGCGACATTAATTTTTTAAAGCGGTCCTTCGGCGTACTTGCATATCCCCATTTTCCATTTACAATTAGCACTAAACCTCTTGTTGATAAAATTTTCAAAAATATAAGTCAAATTAACGCCATCCTCCAATTAATTTCACTGAAGCTATGAGTGCTTTAGCCCACACGCTGCATGTAATTTAAACGACAGCCCAATGAAATAAACTAAAAAACACCTGCGCAAAATTGCAATTCTTTCGGACTTATGGAGATTTATGCTTTCCATTATATCGGGGAACAAGGCACCCTCTGATATTATCAATCAATGAAACGGCCAAAAGGCTAAACCGTGAAAATATGGTAATGCTGATCGATGAATCTACGTGTCAGCAGTAATATGACAAGTTCAACAAATAGGAATAACAAATCAGCGCTAAAAGGATGAATTTCCCCAGAAAAAGCCAACAATTTGCTATGAACTTAATCATTTAACCGTACTAACTAATAGAAGGTCTTCTTGCAAAACATCCTCATACATGATTTATTATCTTCCAGCATGTCCTATTTTGCGGGATGATTGAGGGCAGATCCTTAGAGCACAGGACATCTCCAACGAACCACAAGAATACCGCGCAAGCTGCGACAGCCACACGACATTTGTAATTCTAAACGCAGATCCTTACGAATTTATAGTGGAGCTATATTTCGAATTCCTGCAAGTAAATTTCGATTTTACCCTAGAAAATCCATGAACATAACTGAACTCTTCGGAAAGGGCCAAACGTCTTTGTTATTCAGACTTCGGCAGGATAAAGGCAACGGCTGATGAAAACATTTGCGTTATCAGAAACGACATTGCAATTAAAGGACACTTAATGGGGTGATAGGATAAACTCCGACGGAAATTGAATCTTGGTATCCGAATTTCTGATCGTTGCCGTAAGATAACAAAATGCTTAGTTCAGGGTTCAACGAAAGACCTACGTCAGCTGTATTGTAATTATGCGCAGATTAAGACGCTAGAAACGCTTTCAGCACAAAATTAAATACAACGATGATTTCCAACATAATCGAATGTTAATATATGCAACATAGTGTAGATTATTCCCGAATTTCACGGTGAAAAATATCATTTATAGCAAATACACACTAACTACGTTCAAACAATAATATACAGAGCTTATTTATGAAGCGACATAAAAAAGTCGTCAAGGAAGTCGTAACTCTATGATATATGAAGCTTTTAGATACAAGCGGCACACAAAATACTTCTCTAGTAGATAGGCGCCCATTAGCGAGAATAAAGTGCTGTAATCACTGCATATTGCATTAATGAATCATTTTTGATTGGACATTCGCTACACTTTAAATTTAAAGGCGAAAACACCAAATAAATAATTTTTATTTCCAAATCTACCTTTAACTAAGTTAAATGCAATGTGGTTAGTTTAACAACAGAAATGTTTAAAGACGACGCTGTACCAACGAATGGTGAAAATCAACTTATCATACGTTCGATTTACTTAATTTTTGTACACGATAAGTGCAAGACGATTAGCTTTACGTAACTTACGACTTATTCTGGAATAAATACCAAACAAAGCTTTTGTTGTTGTTGTTTTGTATACACAAAATATTTTTGATTCCACAGATGAGAACTATAAGAAAAAATGATAAAATGATAAAATAAAATGATAGAAAAACTCTTTAATTCTCATAAAAACGGAGCACGAAATACAAATGATCATTTCGATCGCTAGGCGGTCATCTTCATTGCTGTTAGATTGCACGCTGGAGCAAAGCAACGACGTGGCCTAAAGAACAGGCGATTAGAAATCACTTGATGTGAATTTAAATTTTGAATTTTCACAGTATATTTAAACATAATAAATACAAGTCAACTTATAAGTAAGCCAACTTATATAAATTCGTTTCAATGGCCCTTCAAGAGTTTCCTTCTCTTCAGCTGCGATTTGATGTGGAAGAAAACTTGAATTTATTCGTTTTGTGGGTGAGCGGGGTTTAGTGCGTTGAGTAGACATGAATTTGGAATCAACCCAGAATCTGCAATTCAAATATTTTTGTCATATTTTTTAATAAATCTACTTTCCCAAGCACGGTTCCTTTTTGCCACCAACCTTGATTCGAACTCTTTAAATTCCTGTAATTTTAGGGAATTTGGGGAAGATTTCTTTTAAGTTGTAGGTGGATTTTGAATTGAGTGGAGGAATATCCTGAGGAGGCTTATGTCCAACAATGGACTTAGAGGAGCTGCATTGGATGGATGGATACCGTTTTTATTTATTTCATCATATTTTTGCACTACTTTGATAATTTGCTTTCATCGGGTGTTTTAATTGTTTGGCAATTTCTTAATTTTATTCCAATATGTTGTCTACTAATTAAAACTATATTAAGAAACTCGCCTATTAACGCATGCAGTGACAATAAAAAATGTTATTTTACCTTATTTTGAGCCAACTTAGCAAAAAAACCATGAGATTTCCAACAAGGGCTCGCCGACGTGCTGGAATAATGTATAACAGAAATGCGCCCTTCTATCATTTCTTGTTTTGAGAAACATTTTCTGCGAATTTTAGAATTTACAACAATTCGTTGTTTGCGTAGTGGTTTAGCGTTGCCGCTTTGAATTGCCCAAAAGTTTATATAAAAATGCTTAAAGTTCCTAAACTATAAGGATTCAAAGTCGACGTTTTTCAAAAATCGTAGGAGCCTTAATTTTTATTCTAGCGATTTAGAAGAAATTACATTTGCTTTAAATTCAACCCCTCTACAAAACTTTCCGCTACCATTTCGAAAACCTAAAAGTAAAAATTAAAATAGTTAGAATAAGTAAGTAAACTGGGAGGAAGGAAATTATTTTCAGTTTTGTTGAACTATGAATATTTTGTTTTACATTTTCCGTAAATTATGTATCCATTCTTCAACCAACATAATTTGTAAATCTTTTGCTTATAAAACACATAATCAATTACTTTATTTTATAGTTAACGTTTTTATACATAAGAATTGTATCTCAAATGGCGAAGAAAGAAGGCCACTAAAATATTTTCTGACAAACACGATAGTGTCTAGTATTATTTAGTCCTAAATCATTTCAATCGGCAGGATTTACCTGGATGAGAGACGCACAAAATAGAGAAAAGTGACTTGAAATGAAACTGGACTAGATATGGTTAATAATATTAATACAACCGTGAAGATTAAATACACGCATAAAAATTTTAGTTATATTTTGACATCGCTCCTGAACGTGTTCAGAGATGCTACAGTATCATTTACGAACTTTTTCGAGTTATTACTACTTATAGTTCTGTTTGTTACTGCCATTATTATTATTGTTAGCTGCTGGTGTCAGTGCGTGTTGTTTTATAACCTACTATTATATTATAAATTAGAAAAATGATTTGATAAATTATAAAAACAGTCAATCAAATCAAATCTTGCTGTTGTTACTTTAGTACTACTTCATACTATAATTTAGTGCAGCATATTCTCATTACAACACCGCCAACCCGGGTTCTAGAATAGGACATCCGGGTTCTGCCAGGAAAAGGGGGGACTGATAGAGGAGTAATACCTCTCAAAAAAACCGGGGCTCAGCTGGCCCACCTGATAGCACCCTATTAGGGCCCCTTGTCAGAGTACGGCCCAGTTGTCTCGAAGTATCGAGACCCTCGTCGTTAGGCTAATCACATACATGAGGTACAGAAGATTCAGAGAAATAACAAGCGCCTCGGAACAGGACTGCCTAATAGGAGACGACCGACAAGACAACAGATACGGATAGGAACATGGAACATAAAAACACTAACTGGGAAAGAGAATTAATAGTGGAGATAGAAAAGTATATGAAACAGATTCTGAGAATAAGCGACGTGAAAAGGAAAGGTCAAGGACTTAAGACACAGGACAAAGATTACACACTGAGATATATAGGAAATCCCCCAGAAAATAGAGCGAAAGAAGGAGTGGGGATCATAACAAGTGGTACACTGGAAGCCAAACTAACTAACTGGGAGCCAATAAACTCAAGAATCAAAACAGTTATTCTTGAACACGAGGAAAGGTCGGTATAATACAAATGTATGCAACCAACGGAAGGCGCAGATGTTAGAGATAAGGATCAATTCTATGATGAATTGCAGAGAACATTAGAAAAAATGCAAAATAAAAACAGGCACGTTATGATAATCGGTGACTGGAACGCCCGCATAGGAAAAGACTAAAATCAGGGATATGGAACAATGGGTGAACATGGAGGAGAAGAAACCCTAAACAACAACCGGGAAAGAATGATGGATTTCTGCACGAATAACCAAATATTAATAAGAAATACGTGGTTCAAACATAAAACAATTTACAAGATTACCTACGAAGCAGAAGAAGGAAGACAAGAAAGTATAATAGATTCCGTAACATACTCTATAACCATGAGATACGCAATCCAAGGTGTGAAAGTAATAAAAGGAGCACAACTCAGCACCGACCACCGATTACTGATAACCGATACCAATTTGAAAACTCCCTCCAAATAAACACCAATAGTATAGACTAAAACTGGAAGAGCTAAAATGCCCAGAAAAACGGGAGGAATATAAAGAGAACTTAGCAGAAAATAAAACAGCTTAGAAGAGCAAGGAGCAGAGACAGAAGAACATTGGAGTCTCAACGATAGATGGAAAAACTTCTAAGACACAATAACCTTGACAATAAACGAAATATGTAGTACTGAAAAAGTGAAAATAGGCCAAGACCAAAGATGAACCAAATGGTGGAATGATACGGATAAGAACAAGATCAGAAAGAAAAGAGAAACCTCCTGCAGGTTCAAAAGAACAAATACTGCCGTAGATCAAGAAACATACTGAAAGAAAAGACAAGATGCAAAGGAATCGTAAAAAGGGCAAAACTGGACTCCTGGGAAGAATTTGGAAATAATTTAAACGAAAATTATATGGAAAATTGATAATTACAGAGCAATCTGCTTAGCACCAGTCGCGCTCAAAATATATTCAAAAATTTTAGGAAAATGTTTAAGAGCTCAGATAGAAGATAAACTTGAAGAAAAGCAAACAACATTTCGACCAAACAGACAAACGCAAGATCACATATATAGGGTGTTAATGAATTGCAGGGACAAATTTCTAGGGCTTAAAGTATACATGAAAACAAACATTTTTTGTTATATATTGTGATGGATTTTAACTAGGTAGTTTGTTCGATGTCAATTTATTTATTTCAAAGGATACTCGTGCATAATAACTTGTTACGGAAGGCGGTTTTCTTTTTGAATCATAATTAAGGGCAGACATTAATTCAGTTAACTACTTGTTTGGGTTGAAAACTCTGCGAAAACTCGTTAATTATGAAAACCTAGAACAAAAAGAATTTTTGTTAATATCTTATTATTAAGAAGATTTTATGATAAGATACATGCACAGGAACATGACATAGATTACCTAGAACTCAATTAATAGCTCAGCTCAAATATTTTTGGACATCGTAAGAAGATGCAGCAAGATCGGAGAAGTTTTTGGAGGGGTGTATTTTGAATTTTGTGTGGAACCTTGGGATGTTTTGGAGGCCATTTTAGAACGTGTTGTAAGTGTCTGTGTGGTCGGGAACAGTTTGGAAAGTGGCGCTGTAAAATTTATGTAAACATTATAAATTAATTATTTTAAACGTCAAGATTTTATATTGTTATTATTTTTAGATTCATGTATCATTTGGTTTATTTTAACGCACTTTTAGCATGTTTGATATTTTAAATTTTGTTGGTTGCTAGGTTGTATTGTTTAATATTATAAAAAAAATAACAAGTTAAAAATAATAGCTGTTGAAGTTTTTGCGTAAATCAACGTATTTCTATATTTGTTAAAAAAGTTATAAAAAAATTGTGCCGTTGAGATGAATAAACACACGTAGAAGTTTGAAGCGTGTTCATTTTATTAAGAAAATATGGTTTGGTAAACTTGCCAAGATTTGACTGTGGGACGTCGCTGTAACGAATCCTGAATTTTTGCAGGATCGACACTTCATCTGCGTAGATAGTGACACCAGTAAGAAAGATAGCTACAAAAGGTATTTCAATAAACTTACCTATTTAGAGATTCAGCTGAGCTTTCGGATTCTTGTGGAGGACACCACCAGATTGTTCTTTTGTACCTGTGTAATTTTGAATTCGAGTTGTAGAACGACACTCATAGGTTTTAACGAGGTGCTGCTCACGTGTTAAGGCGGCTTGAATTTAGCTGTGTATTAAGGCCATTTTTCGTATTTGCCTATTTGGTAGCATTTTTACAGAACGATATAGAACCGACTAACTGTGACGTAGATGTCTTCATGCTCGAGCTATACCGTGGTAGATTAAATTTAATTTCTTTTTGGGGGCAAGTTATAAAAATTTGTCACCTGGCGCCCAAATTACGAATCTGTAGCAAAGTTATAAATCTACAATAGTTAAAATACGATTGCAAGTTGCAGAGGTATAATAATTTAAAATTTAATTTATTTGCTTGATATTTTAATTATCTCTTAAGCTATCCTGATCGATTAGATCGTATCAGTATATATGGTCAAAAGTGTTTCCTTTCAGGGATAGAGCTGCTCAAAGATTCTTTAAGAAGCGCCTAAATGTAGGCAACTCAATTTACTACCTACTATTTGTTTCCATGACGACGGAAATGAATACAGGATAAATAAAGTCCTCTTTATTATATTATTATTAGTAAAGTGAGTTGCCTACATTTAGGCTCGTCTTAAAGAATCTTTGAGGAGCTCCATCCCTGAAAAGAAACACTTTTGACCATACATTTATTAACAAAAAATGTTTGTTTCCGTGTATACTTTAAGTCCTAGAAGTTTGTCCCTGCTATTCATTAGCACCCGGTATACTCTCAGAACCATAATAGAGATAACAGTAGACAGAAACATGGATGCATACTTTTCTTTCCTAGATCTACAAGCAGCATTTCAATCAAGTGCCAAGACAGTATACATGGAACGCACTGGATGAACTGGGGACAAATTCAAAATTACAAGGAGTAATTAGAAGCATATACAGCAACGTGACGGGAAAAGTTAGACAGAACGACATCGGAAGAGTTTAGAATAGAAAAGGGAGTCAAACAAGGCGACAGTTTCAGTCCACTTCTTTTCGTTGCCTACATGCATATAATATTAAAACGAGCCAAGAACCATACTGGACTGACAAGACTAGGGTACCGCAACCTAATTCCAGTATATCGACTAGATCTTATATACGCAGACCATATTGTTTTAATATCAGGCAAAGTAAATGTCTTACCAAGAAACATTCAAATATGGAATACCTGGCTACAAGAAACAGGAATGGAAATGAACAAGATTAAGATTCTACATATCACAAAAGAGGAAAGAGAAGAAAACGTAGACGTAAGAATAGATGGACAACATCTAGAGCTAGTAGAAAAATACGAATACCTAGGAACTATAATCAATAAAGACGGTATGATTGATCAACAAATACTCAGCAGAATAGCCAAAGCAAATAGAGTTTACTACCAAATAAACAATACGTAGTACGAAAGAAAGATTTAAGCACCAAAACAAAATTACATCTTTACAAAAGCATTTACACACCTACACTCAACTGTGGGTCGGAAACGTAGACGATGCTAGATAGGTATAAATCCAAAATAACAGTTGCAGAAATGAGGTGTCTCCGGAAGATAATAGGAAAAACCAGAAGGGATAGGATACGTAACAGAAGCGTTAGAAACGAACTAGGCTTAAAACCTCTAGTAGAAGAAATAGAGGAAAAACAACTAAGCTGGCGCGGTCATTTGGTTCGCATCGAGGAGGAAAGAATACCCAAGAAAATGCTCAATACGAGACCCGAAGGAAGGAGAAAACGGGGTAAGCCGAGAATCCTGTGGGAAGAAACAATAGATGAAATCGCAAAGAAAAGAGGAAAAACCACTACAGAGATACGGACAATGGCAAGAGAAAGGAACACCTTCAAGAAATGTATTAAAAACCCAACACCGCAAAGTATAAATGGGGATCAAGAGAATGAAGAAGAAGATATTCTCATTGCGGAAGAATAGTATATTCTTCAACGAGCGTAGAATGACAGCTATTATTCACAAGGATGAAAATCCGAGTGAATAATAGCTATTCTACACTAGTAGGAGACTATACTTTCTGTACGACTATTTCATAGGAAGTTACAAGTTTTTGTCCGAATCAGTATAATAAAAATTTTGCTTTAGATGGACGTATGTCGGTTCACTAGCCACAACCATTTTACGCCGTGTACACCATTGTGTACTGTTTCTGCGATTTCTTCGGCAGTAAATTAATACACGTCGTTTTCGCGGCTTCCGTTATTTCTGGTGGCGAATACATTTCAGCGTTTTCGCTGTCGGAATTATTCATACCTAGTTCTTACTGTTTTTACGAATACGAAAATTTAAAACTGTTTTTGACAGTTACTTCAAAAACAAGTGGGAGATCCCAAGCGCTAACATGCCACGCCCACTAGTTTCCGGTTCCGCAATTTATCGTTGAATTCTGATACAGAATCCCACTGAAATAGAGATCAGAATCCAACGGAAATGGAGAATATCTATCATTCTTCAACTAAAAAGGTATATGTAACGAATATATTATATTATAGTCGTAGAGAAATATTTTTATACAGAACAATAATGCAGGGCTTCCGATGTCATGTGAGCGAGTGTAGTCTCATGTCATTTTGTTCGCCGATGATTGACTAATCACGCAAACTAATACTAAATGAACTTTGAGAGTGTGAGATAATTTATAGGTTATGTTCGTATCATAAATAGAACCACAAAATAGCACTGCCAACAGATCTGCATTAACTTAGTTCAGAGAAAACGGATTATGGCGTCCCGTAAATCGTGCAATCTTTAGAACTGCAATGATTTTTCGGAATTAAAATAGAATTTATTTAAAAAAATCTTATTTTCTTGTGGAGAATGTGTTTTTAAATTAAAAGGATGGCTGTTGCGAGAAATTGTTCCTCCTAGAAAATTAAAACGCTTTTTTGGATTAGTTTGGTTCAAGAACCACGGCAGCTCCTTATCTTTGCCTTTGTTTTGACTGTACTTTTATAACATCAAGTACGGTTCGTCGTTTTTTAACAGCCCTCGACATACGGGGTAAACGGATTACGTTATTACTAGGTCGCTGCTATCTTCAACTGCAATCCAGCATAAAATGATTCAATTACGCTCTTGGTTTTCAATGAGAGCTCCAGTAGTGTAATGTGACAGTGTAAACAAGCAATTCTGAAAGCAAACTGGTGAATTCTGAAGTCATCAGGAAACTGGAACAGAAACTTATGACATGATTTCTAAGGAAAGCGGATCTTCTGCGGGCTCAAAAGACGTTGAAGCGAATGCATTTCATTGATATGGCTCAATGCCGATGAATTTTCGACGTTTTGTATCATTTCCACCAGAATAAATAATAAATTCATTGTGTTTCTTTTAAATACTCTCAAATTACAAATACAAACTCTGAGAATTCACATGGGTAATCAATTGAGAACAACCCAGTCGGAAGGTTACAGTAGTTGAAATTATTCATTTCACTTCAGTGACGCCTTGCCACAATATCTTCTTTATAACTTGAATATTAATTATTCTAACATGTGACTGAACCTTATTAATCCACGTGAACCCTCTTAGTTTATTTATATTAATCGAATATTTTAGCCACCAGCTTTATTAAAAATGTTGGTGGAAAAGCGTGAAACCCTTTGCATAAGTGATTGGGATGAGGCAAGCTCGAAGCGCCGCATTGTCCGAACTGGTTCATCGACTGCATTTTTCACAAGACAATTTTAGGGTTTTTTATATAAAGACCAGAGTTTTCTTCTTATAGTTGTATAATAATGGCACCATAAAGTCGCAATTCTACAACGTCGCTCGCATAAAAAGGCTCAAAGTAGAGGATCACACATCCTTTTATAAAAGAGTTGTGTTTTTTAATGAAAGCAACTAAATATTTCATGATATTAAGGTTACATTGGTAGACGTAATGTCAACGCGCATGTAAGCACAAAATTATGAAACACAGTGTAAAATATTTACAGAAAATACCTTAATTAAGTTGCTCTTGTCTTTAAAAGTAACAAACTTGTGCCTATTAAGGTCTACGCGCTGTAGTTTCCTCCTTTTATATTAAATAAAGTTTGCGAGTTTCAAAATTAAACCGATTTCAACTCGCTTGGATTACCTCATTACTGTTTCTCAAGCAGCCTTCGTAATTTTGGCAACTCCAACTTTGCTAAATTCTAAGATTAACCAAATATAACTTGCAGATATCATTACGACCCACAAACGCTGTAAATGTATTATAAATAAGAGTTCCGTCTAAACGACCTTGTAGAGATTCAAGTGTACTTATCGATTTTTTCCAGTTCACAAACAATTTTTATAACATACACCATTGATCAGCAAAAAATGTCCTATTTTCTCGTTTTCTACATTGCGTGTCGTTTTCGCCCTACTGCGCAGAGGTTACATTATTTATGAGGGTTTCGTCTAGAAAACAATAAACCATTTAGGTATATTTATGAGGAAAACGTCTCTTCTCGTAACGCGAATTGAAGTCTTTTTGTCTTCCACTTCCGTTATGAGCAGCATTTACTAGAGACGTGAGAAATGTTTTTATTTATATATCGCGAATAAACACGTTGAATCTTCGAAACCAATTTCTGGAACAAGTTCGCAAAATATTCTGTAGCATTTAGTGAATGTAATTTTATTGCGTAAAAGAAATGCTTTCCGGAGTAACAGAAGCAGAATCTCATGGAATATTAATAGAAGAGTAGTTTCTACTGCCTCAATAAAGTTGAGAGCTTCCGGCCAGCTTTAAATAAGGCGTGCATACTTCCGCTTCAAGGTCTGTAATTCAGGAAGGCGTTTCTGCTCTAATATGCAACTACTACGGAAATGGTCACACTTCGTGTTCAACACAGTCGCTAACGTTAAGCTGAAGGTGTTAAGGTTAAGTTAAAAATGTTTTTAATATTAAAGGCAATTCAAAAATGTTTTTTTTAATAAATTCGCAACAGAAATGATTTGTCAGAATAGAAGTAAAAACAGCTCAGCACCTCAGCGGTCAACTGTATCAAGTCACTTTTTTTCGAATTTTTACTTATTAGTACCAAGTGACTTAAAATATGACATTCTACTCAGAGGTAAAGTGTACCACGTCATAGCATTGATCGTTAAGGTTCTACTCGTATTTAAACCGTATTAAGTCAAGCAGTTCGTCAGAGGTAAACAGATGCAAGTCACTTGATACTCTTTACCCCACGCCGAGCCGTACTCAACACGTGTTAGTAGTGCAGTGCATGTAATTTAAATTACAGATTTAAGGAAATACCCAGTTTCTTAAGTTTTTAAAATGAGTCGTGGAAAGTTACTTTGTGATATGGCCAAGAAATTAAGCGAACAAAAGGTGATAATCCAAGGATTTAAAAACATAACCTCAAGGGATGAATCCGTTAGCCGTAAGTTGTATTATTTTGCTTGTTACCTACTTATAAGTAGTATGCCATTTTACTACAAACTCATTATAATTTCATTTTCCAATTTTTGCTGTTTCCTCAAATATTACTTGTGACTCATTTAATTAAAAATTGACTTATTACTCTCTACCGAAGATATTATTTTTTGACGTAATACTTCTTTGTAAGTGGTCAAAATATTAAAAACCCTTAATTTTTCTAAAATTTCGTTTCTTTCTGATGAAAATTTAGCCACAAGAGAAAAAAGAACAATAAAAGAAGACGGTTGTGGTAAGTTTTATTATTAAGAGGTTACATAATTTGACTTAATACTCTCTACTGTAAGTATTAGTTTTGTTTTTCTTGACTTAATTCTTCTTTGATTGTAGTCAAAAATTGCAAACCGTTAATTGTTCTAGAAATTTCGCCTCGTTCTGTTGAAAAAGTTACCATGATAGAAAGTACAGCAATTGAAGACGATGATAATGGTGAGTTTATAAGCTATCATTCCCGGAAAACGAAATTTTATTAGCACTCATTACTTTTAAAAATTCCTATTTGACGTAATGTTTTGTATAACGGCTCTTTTGTTTTAGAAACTTTGGTTCATAGTTGTGCGAATTCCATCATATCTGACGAACCATCAACGGACAAAAACAATGATGGTAATTGTTTTTATCTCTTTTATTCGCTCGTTAATTGTCAATTGACTTACCAATAAATTATTTTAAGCGTTTTTTTAGGTGGTAGTGAAAATTTGACCATAATAAAAGAAACGTCCAAAGCCATCAGTCAAGGAGTTATACGTAAGAATGATCCTTTAAAACTGGATACGGTGTGTATTATTTCCGAACCTAACGATGATGAACTACGTAGAAATAACATCCGAGAATATTTACTAGATGAAGATAGTATTTTTGATGATTCGGATGCTGATCCTAATTATGAGATATCTGGGGCATCAGATGCTGTGGAAGAAACAAATACCAGTGATGATACAGAAAAAATAGAAGCCGAAACAGAAAAGGAAAAACCTACACGAAAA
>JABXWE010034675.1:0-10020 GCA_014611495.1 Limonius californicus
CCAGCCGCCATTTTAAAAGATAGAAAATTTAATCATAGGCTAAAAAATAATATTTAATTTCCCATTAAAGCACACCAAATATTGTGGTAAAATATCAAGTCGTTCAAAAATTAGTTGGGGGGGGGGTTACTTTATAGACACAGTGTATATGCATAAATAGGTTTTTATTTTTCTCACTAACGTTTTTACTTCGCTGTACTTCAACAATATGGTATACAGTATACTTTTTGGTAAAATTTTAGTTTATTTTTCAAATAAAGGAAATACCTCACACATTGGACCACTCTATATAAACAAAAATGCTGAAAATTAAATGTAAAATTTTTAAATATAAGTCAATATTCATTATCAGAAGATTTGAAGAAGTTTTGCTTTATTTAAGCTTTTACTATTTTCATAGTTTTCAGATAATGTCTTTATATACTTTCACACTTATAATGAAGGAGAACTTTTTGAAACGCGGCTCCAGGAGTTCTAATCTAAGATTGACATTGTTTTTATTATTATAAAGAAAGCCCTTGTAGAATTACAGCTTCTTCTTATTCATATATACTTTAAGATACTACATGGCTAATCTCAAAAAGAGAAGTAATATTGATATGGATTATGTGGCACACCAGTTGCTAATATTATCTATTTTTGATTTAGAAGTTTTTGGCGTTATTATCCGTTTGTATGATTTATACCGATAACTTGCTTTTGATTAAGTAGGTGTACTCTTACTGTATGGTACTGCACCTAATTAATTCAATTTTACAAGAAGTAAATTATGATTAACTAAGTCAAACACCTAGAACTATCAAGTTCATAACTGACAGCGTAGTATAATAATTCCAACTGTTGTAAAATAATAAAATAAGAATTAATGTGGCTTACAAGAAAGTAAGACAAGAAACAGTAAATAGTGTAATAATACATTATAATTTTCTTAATTTTTCATCTTATTGAAATGTACATTAATTAATAAGTAAAACCATTGATTTATTAAGCAAGTGAAAACTAATAAACCGCTGTAAATTATTAATAATGTTGCTTTTTGTATTAGTACATTATAGGGCTGATTTTGTTGATTTATTTGTTGCAACTCATTTGATTAACTAATAGTAATTTATTTATGCCTTTAAGTAACTATGTTTTGTAGATACCAAGACAGCTCAAGATATCCCCAAACGTCACCCAGATACAACGATAGTTCAATAAGATATCAGAACGGAGATGAGTATCCTTTAAATCGTAGCAATAGCCACCCAGGGTTCACACTTAGTCAGCAACACATGCAGCAGCAACTATTTCCTGGGTCCCACGGTTCGCCTTCTACATCACCACAACACCGAAATCTCCATAAACAGATTTCACAGTTAATGGATGAAAGTAAAAGGAGTCCTGTTAGTTTACAACAGATGGATAGGGAACCGCTCCGGAAAAGTAGTAGCGTTACCCATGCCCCTATTCCGGCACCCTCTGTTGACGATATGGAACCACAGAATATATCGTTTATTGGAAATGCTGCAGACGAGCAACTAAATGAAGGTCAGCATTGTTTGTTTTTATTTTGCTGGCTTTAATAAAGTTTTTCTTGTAGGTATTAGTAAATTAAACATTACCTCTGGCACTCGCACGTATAGAATACCATCACCAACAAGACCTTTAATTTCACGTACTGCATTCCAACCTTCCCCACCAATGGAACGAGAACCACCAGCTGCTGAAGTTAGTAGTCTTGATAAGGAACCCCTGAATGAAAAAGGATTTTATATTAGTTTTGATAATGAGCAACCTAAGAGGCCTAAACCACCCTTGCGCACAAAGAAGGGCTCGCCTAGAAAGGAGAGGAGTTTTGGGGAAATATCTGATGACACTAGTTATATACAAGCACAGGAAAGACAGGTACTTACACCAAAAACCCATAAAAATAAAAAAAATAAACACAAGCAATACTTTACGTTAAAGGAAAGGGACAGATTGGAAAGGCAAAGGCAACTACAGAGAGAATTAGACATGGAACGGTTAAAAAAGGAAGAACGAGATGAAGAAAGACGCCGACAAGAATTTTTCGAAAGGGAGAAATTGAGAGACAAACGAGAAGCTAGTCAAGACAACGACAAAGTCACTGCTGCGTCTGCCATTATTATAGGAAATGATCTTAGTAATCCTGATCCGGTAAGATTTATTTTATATTTTGCTAAGTTTAAACAAATATTACGGTGGTTTTAAATAATGTTAGGATTTGGTGGATGAACGAGAAAAGAAAAAGGAGAGAATCATGCTACTATCGCTACAAAGAAGGCAGCAACAGGAGGAAGCCAAACAAAGAAAGGAACAAGAAGCGCAAACCCGGCGGGAGAAAGAGAAGGCAAAGGAAGAAGAGAAACAGAGGAAAAAAGAAGAACAGCTGCAGAGGCGAGCTGTCATTCTTGAACAGTACAAGATGAAAAAGGCTGTAGAAGAAGCTGAAAGAGAGGTGAGCACAGTTGTTTAATTTTTTTAATTCTAGTGTTGAATTCAAAAGCTAAACAAGTAAAACTATTAAAAATTCCCCAAAAAAGATGATTTGCCTACGAATAGATATTGAAATAAATTACTCCTATAAGTTTATTTTATGCAATATCTGACTAAAAAATAGCAATTCCTCAATTGTAAATATAAAACAAAGTATAACTAACTTATCGTAATAACATTATTTATTAGCTACTTTAATTTATGAGTGAAATTAGTATCATAATTGAAAGAGTGTACTAAAAATAGGGAAGTAAGTTAACTAGAATCTATTTATAATAGAATTGCTTCCTCTGGTAGTTTGAAATATGTTTCATTTTATTTCTTTCATTTTGTTGTTTGTTTTTTTATGTCTTGTGGGAGTCAGTGCACTTTAGAGTTTTGGCTTTTTGCCAAAACTGCATAGCCTGCATTTTACTATTTGTGCTCATTTAGTACCCCACTGCTGCTTCAGTTTATTTACATATTTTGTATTCATATACCAACTTTAACATGTCCTTCATTTATTGGTCATTGGTAAGTTTTTTTTTGCTTATTTTTACGCTAGCTGTTCATGTCATGTTATTTAATTCCGTTTCTCCTTCCAGGGTAAAACATTGGATAAAAGTGAATTTATGTCTTCTCTAAAACCTACACCAAAAATGCGACCGAAAGGTACCACTCCAAGGCCAAGACCTAAAACCATACATATTGATAGTGGATCAGTAGAGATGGCAGAAGGAATGCTGCAACCCAGTCGAGGCAAAAAAGGTTCAAGTTCTAATCTTACAGGTAAGTTGATGATAATGCTCTTATATATATTTTTATTTGTTAGTAGCATGTGTATCAGTTATTTTTGATACTAATTCAAAGAAAAATTGCAATAAACAGCATAAAAAAGCATCTCTAAGTGTTTTCTTAAAATAGAATGAATTTAATTGTTTTTTCTTTTTCTAAAAATAAATGTTGTTCACGGTGTTATTATTTATTGTAATTATTTTGTTAATAATTATTATTGAAGATGTTGCACTTGCTATTATATCGAACCACTGTTATAGTTACATTAGCAAATAGCTGATGCCTTTATTGTCTACCTGAAAAATTATAATTGTTTTATAAAATTGATAATCTAATTTTTTTTTGTATAGAATGGCACTGTCTCAGATTTCAAATATAATATAAATAAAGTTAACAGCCTGCTATTAGACGTCCCTGCTAAACATCTGCAATACTGTAACTTTTTTATTTTTTTAGAAATGTGGAGTATGATAATATGGTGCGATAATAAAACCAAGTACAAGTATGTAAAACAAAATAGATTTCTCAATTTGTTTTCTTTAAAACCTCATTACTCAGAATATGATTTATCACAGAAATAAAAGTGATGTATTGACAGGTTGTAGTAGTGAACTTAAAATAAACAAAGTGTTTGTATAAATGATTAATATGTTAATAGTTGTTTTATGTCTCAATTAATAGATTTTCTTAAAAAATAAGGAATTGATTATTGGTTTGTGTCATAAATTTATTGTATTGAAAATTCTATTTACTACCAAAACTAATAAACTTAGGTAGTTTTATTTATTTCATGGGCAAGTCTTCAATTTCTAACAACTGAGAAATAGTTCTGACAGTTGTAAACTGGGATTTCTGTTTTCAAAAGTGTGACAGAGCTGTTGATTCACAATAATGTTTGCGGGCGTTAGCTGTTGATTGAAAAGCTAGTTGGCTGCTAATAGCATCATTACTTTTATTGCTAACTGTATGTGGCATAGCGACATAAAAGGCTTCAGATGTTTAGCACGGAAACTATTTTGAAAGTGTAGTAACAGGTCAAAATACTACAGCTCATATCTCTTAATCATGACTGCAACAATGGTTTGGTAAATTATTATTTGCTGCTTGTTTGAGTGTTTTTCGTTTTTATTATTTAGCTAACAGCTACGCATCATCTATGAAACGCGATTACTACAGGGGTTCTCAAGATAGCCTTGCAGACAGTGGCCGAATGGGCAGTGGCTTACTTTACAGAGGTGTGTTTGTTTTTAGTAACTGTTTTAAGTTTTTAAATGACAAGTTAAAATTTTATTTATTTGAATGCATTTAAGTTTGAACTTTTTAATGTTTTGATTTGTTTATGAAGACAACTCTTCAATAATGTTTATATTAGCCACTTCCCCACATTTGCGGGGGTCCTGCGATTCTAACCCCTGCAATTAGCCCTCGGATTCCCTAAACCATGATTCGTAATTCTGCAAACCATATTTAATACAGAATAACTATATATTTATGGTAGTAGATGATAAAGTATATTAATACTTCATATACTTTACTGCTTTTATGATTAAAAATTTTTTTGTGTTGTTTACATTTTCTCCTGGTTTACGCATGTCTTCTCTGATTTTTGACAGTATTAATAAAAAATCCGTGAATAATCAAATATCCTAAGTTAAATTGGCAAATGTGGAAGACTGGTTGAATTTACTTTTTTGTACTATATAGAATTTGCCTGTAGTCTAGAGTGGTGCTGGTTAATTTCAGATTCACCGGATGACAGCAGGGGAATGTCCCCTTGCCACAGTGCTAATCAAACTCTGGGTCGGCGAGGTTCATACAAGACTTCAAGAGGTTTGTATTGGGATCTGCATGAGTTGTTTTTGTGGTTTTCATTTGTTGTTGTATTATGAGTATTTTTTGTACATTGTGTGTGCTTGATGTATTGTAGTAATTTGAGACTGTGGCACGCCGCTGGTGTTATGTGCATCTATTTCATTTAAAAGTTGCTATGTTTTTGTTGAACCTGATTCTAAACATCATCTTTAGAAAAAGTGCTACGTTGCCGGTCTTGGTTTTTTTTATGTTATGTTTTGTAAAATTGATAATTAAGAAATATTCCTTATTTTTGTATTATGCGTACAGTGGGATTAGTACTGCATTGTTATCATTCAAATTTGTGTTTTGTTTTGTGTTTTTGTTGCAACATTTTTTTTATCGAAATCATGTGCAAATGGAAATTTTCATTTATAACCATTGCTGATATTTTTAATTGAATATTGGGAGTTATGTTCAAGTTTTGTGGTCGTGGTATGACGATGTTAAAGAGCAATTTTTGAGTGAAATGGAGGGTAGTGTACCAAAAATGTGTTTCCAGACCCATCCCCTGCCCAGGTGCGTGGCAGGCCTAAGTACTCGACTTATAAGGGGCGCAAGTCTTCTTCTATGATGAATTTGTATGGTAAGATAGTGTTTGTTGACGTTTCCTTCTTGTTGTCTGTTGCCTTGGTGATGGTCATTGGTGCTGGTATGGGGCATGGTTCCTTTTTCTTTCCTTTGTTTTCAGTATAGGTATTTTGATGCTGTACATACATTTTTAGCGGATCTACCGGCTGGGTTAGTTCTAGAAACTATTGTTCTGCTCTGTTCTGTTCTGTAGACCGATTGCTTTATCTGGTGACTAAGTTTAGTTATTTTATTAATTATTATAAGTATATAGTTAAATGCTTCCCTGCTTGTTACACGGTATTGTTGCAAGTTCCTTTGTATACGAATGTTGTGTGATTTAAATTTCTGTCATTTTGAAATAAATTTTTATAAAGAACCGTTAAAATATGTAGGTTGTTTACTATAAAGTCTAGTAATGTTCTAGATTAGATAGTTTCCTGTTGGGTATTTTAATAAATTAAATATGTGAAACATTGATAATATCTCTTGAAAATGTTTATGGCCTGATGAAACTTTTATGGTTAATTTTATCTACATTCAGGTATACAGGGTGAATAAAAAGTAAGGAACATTGATGCTACAGCCCTAAATAATAAAAAAACGCCAAATTGTGGCAAATAACTTGATAGGGAACTTTTGTTAGGAACTTTTTTCATAGTTACTATTTAACGCTGTAGCATTGATGTTCCTTACTTTTTATTCACACTTTATATACATTTACGATGAACTGTAAAAAAGACGTGATTTCTAATATTTAAATCCGCTATAGGTACCTACGTTCATACGAATCATGTACAAATATATACTTCGTATGAATTTAGTCTATTCAATGCTAGATTCACTTATACCTCTTTTATTCTTCCAAATATTAAAAAATAGTATAGAGAAATGTAGTTTGCTTGAGCTACAACAAATTAAACTTTTTTTTGAACAACCATTATGTTATTATATTTTTATTAAATCTGTCGTTGTCAAACCTCTACTTTTTTACAAAATTTTGCACACAGAATTCTGCATGACACGATACAAAATTTTATAAAAAGATTCTGAACAGAATTTTCTAAAAGATTTTAGTCGTGTCATACTAACCTGAATTACAAATAAATTCTCTAAAATTTTATCAGCTATAAACATTTATATGTGATATTTTATATTAAAAAGAAAGCTTATATGATAGACTTTTAAATTATGAAATAATATACATTTAAAATATTTTTAAAATTACACGGTTTGTAAATAGCCATCACCATATATGATATGTTGTGATATGTTTCACTTGCCCAAATAATTTGGAAGATCAAATATTTTGTGTAGCATCGGAATATTTTTCTTTTGGGGCTAATCTACCATATTTATTAATATTATTCAATCTTAATGATTAATAATAATTTTATAAACTCCTAAGTACTTTAATTTTCATATTGATAATAATTAACAGGAAGGGTTACTGTTAACTGGTGTAGGTATTCATTTTCAAATTAATAGCCAAGTAATCCAGTAAACTACTACAGCAGCTTCAAAACGTAACTGTAAATACACGTACTTGCATCTATTACACATCAACTAACAAATTTTTACAATAACTCTCCTTTAGGCTCGAGTACAGATCAGGATAGTCTAGCATATCGATATGGTGATACGGATTCCGGATTAGGTCGAGCAACGCCTCCACGGAGGGCTCCGTCCCCTGGCATGGGTCCCATGCGTCACCTACCGTCACCTTCTGGCCCTGGTAGTTTGCCTGGCTTTATGACGAAGAGGCGTATGTTCGATGATGGGTCCAGTGATATCAGCTCTACACCAAGCAGCATGATGGATTACACAGGTAGGTTTGTTAGGCATTGTCCGATGAGTGACAGTGGCACAACTGAATTATGTAAGTCAATTTTTTGTGTTGTGTCGTGCTGTGGCTTCATCACAAAAGTGCAATGTAAATTACAAACAGGTTATATAATATATAATTTCAGCACTTCAGGCCTTCAGACCCTAAGCCCGTGTAACAATGTCTCTCCATCTTCTTCTATCCACCACCAGTTCCCTCAATTCTGTTACTTGCAATTCCTTCAAATCTTCCTCAACACACTCAAACCATTGTCTATGTCGATGGCCCTATTTATTTCTGCCTTCTGGTTTATCAGTCCAGCTTCTCTTGGTGGTTTGATTCTCTTCATTCTGGCTAGGTGACCTAACCACCGCAGTCAGTGCATTTGAAAGTGTTTATGACCGCTACCTCCTTTTTTTACTCGTCACTTCTTTGTTGATTCTCCTTCTCCACACTTCACCTTCCTTCACTCTCCCAAAGAGCCATCTCAGTATTCGTCTACCGGTCCTATTATGTTTTTATAAACACTCACTTTCGCTGCTGTTGATATATTTTTTGCACATCTTGTACCCGCCATCATTCTTCTTGCTACTTTTTTACTATTTTTGTATCGCTCATTATTTCAACTTCCAGACAGATTGTACTTTAGACTTTTTCTTCTTCTTTCTCCGGTATCCTTCATACCCTGACGGGTGTTGGATATTTGTGGGTTCCGCATCCTTTACCCATTTCTTCCATCCTTTCCGGTCCTTTGCCATCTTATTCATTTCTTCTATAGTTTTCCCTCTTGCTTTCCCTATCTCTTCTATGCACTTCGTCCAGGTGAGTCTCGGCCTTCCTCTTTTCTGTTTCCTCGTACCTTTGGCTTCCATTACTTTTTTGGTAGTATGTTTCTGACCAGTCTCTGTAGTTGTCCATACCATTCTAATTTCTTCTCACTTTTTTGTGTTATCGTTTATTGTTATAGTTTTCCTATGATTTCCTCGTTTCTAATGTGTTCCATCTTGGTTTTCCCCGCTATCTTTCTAAAATACTTCATTTCTGCTGCTATCAGTTTTGGTTTGAGTTTCTCTTGTAAAATCCAGGTTTCGCTTCCATATAGGATTGTTGGGGCCACTATTGTGTTATATATGTATATATTTAGCTTGGTTTTTCATTTATTTCTTTTTTCCCAAAAACTGACTTATTTAGTGTGTAGTATATGTTGTCTGCCTTCTTAATTCTGTTTGCTATTTCAAGGTCTATTTTCCCCATTGTGGCCACTTCTATAGGTTGGTTTTTTTACATTATTTTGTATTGTTCCTGTTTTCTTTTCTTATTTATATACATTATTTTACTTTTTTCTACATTAACTTCCATCTTCAGTTTTTTAGACTTTTTCAAACTTGTAATTCTTTTTTCGTCTCCCTCTATTTCTAGGTTCTCTTCATCTCACTGTTGATTACTTCTGGAGATTATGGACTTTGTTTTAGTTTCCCTAATTTCTATTCCATACTCATACGCGTTTGTAATATACAGGGAATTTTTATTTTTAGTATACATAGCCTTATGTATACTTTTAAAAAGAACGCGTCAATTTCGCTTGTTGTGTATGCAACCAACTATACCGACAACTAAAAATCACAAATAAACGTCACTATAGTTGTGAATTATTTGAGTATGGAGGTTATGTTGATGCAGTGTTATATTAAATAAGTATTTCACCTTGTAGGTATATAGGACGCAGATGATGACTTATTTATTAAATAAAAATCGACAGGATGATGTTCCCGTAAGGTCTGTGAACATTATATTTCTTTTGTACAAAACACATACATAAGCGGCAGAATGGTGTAATGGTCAGCATACCTGCCTTCCAAGCAGTTGATCCGAGTTCAATTCCCGGTAATGGCAAACTTTTTTTAATTATTATAATTCAACGTAGCATAAAATATTTCATTTCATTTCTTCGGTTAAAACGTGATTACTTTCAGTTTTTATTTTATGGGAATTTATTACGCATCCCTCTGATTTAAATTTTCTAACAATTGTTTGACACTAAATAAAGAAAAATTTTATTTTTTAGCATTGAATTAATTTGATTGCTGTGGTCACAGCATGCTTGAGTTGTCTGTATAAAATAAGAACTAAAAGTAATCACGTTTTAACCGAAAAAATGAAATGAAATATTTTATGCTACGTTGAATAATAATAATTAAAAAAAGTTTGCCATCGCCGGGAATTGAACTCGGATCAACTGCTTGGAGGGCAGGTATGCTGACCATTACACCATTCTGCCGCTTATGTATGTGTTTTGTACAAAAGAAATATAATGTTCACGGACCTTACGGGAACATCATCCTGTCGATTTTTATTTAATAAATACGTCATCATCTGCGTCTTATATACCTACAAGGTGAAATACTTATTTAATATAAACACTGCATCAACATAACCTTCATACTCAAATAATTCTACACTATAGTGACGTTTGTTTCTGATTTTTAGTTGTCGGTATAGTT
>JABXWE010034676.1:0-31062 GCA_014611495.1 Limonius californicus
GGGGGGGGGGGGGGGGGGGGGGGGGGGGGGGGGAGCTGCCCCCTACCAAGGTAGAAAAAATTTAAACATGTTCAAACTATTCTCGTCAGAGAGCATCGGGAAGATGCGGAGAACGTCACAGCTGACGGTTTGAAAAAAGCAGGCAACATTGCAAAGCATTTGAATGTTGTTATAAAAGCCACTCGCGTTGCTGGTCGATAAATGCATAGAAGCAACCCTCCAGCCGAGAATCCATCCGAATTTTGCAGGAAGTCTCTAATAATTGCTTACTTGGATTCCATCGTATCATCTTTGGAAGTCGGATTTTCTGCAGACAACTCGACACATTTCCATACGAGTAACATGAGAGATGTTTCATTGGAGAAATGGAATGACGGTACTTCATCATGTGCAACTTTTTATAATTTGGAAGGCACCGCAGGAGAAAGGGAATTGTGGTTCAAAACGTGGAATGTGGTAACAGAAGCGCCAGATATCACCGAGGTTTTAAAAAAGAGCAAACTGTTTTTTTCAACCATTAGAAAGACGCTACTCATTTTGCTTTCACAGTCCTGCACAACAAGCACTATAGAACGTTCCTTCGCCGAACTAAAACATGGCTTAGAAGCACTACTGGTGAAAATAGGTTAAATGGGTTAGCCATGCTAAGCATTCATCGTCAACGGGTTTTCGCAAACAAGGAACAATTAGTGGAAACTGTAGTTAGAAATTTTGCAACTAATCCTCGCAAACCACTGTTCAAAAATTAATTGTATTAATAAATAGTATTTTTTTTTGTAATTGTGTATTATTGCATGCCCCCCCCCTCATGGACCCCCCTGCCCCATGAGAAGAAGTTAGATTCAGAAAGCTGCCTCTACTTGCGTTTTGAGCTGGATACGCCCTTGAATCAATGTAAAATTTAATCAAAATAATCCAAGAAATTTCGATAAAAAGCCTGCGCCAATTTTCTTTGTGTATCGAAGCATGTATTATTACCCACTATAAGTTGAGTAAGTACAACTTTGAAGCTTGAAAAGTATCTAAAACTACGTCGTGAGATAGAAATTAAAATATAAGAGCTATACAAAATAAACAGTTTCAAATTTTAGTCGAAAATAAATCCGTGCAAATTTACCAAGGACAACATCGGCCTGCAAATTTGCGTATCGTAAAAATCTCAAAAATTAAATGGGAATTGAATTAATGTAAACAGTTGACAAAATAGAGCCAAATAAAATACAGACCGCTAAGGAAATTAAGTTTAAGAAACAAATAATACCCTCCCTGCTAATTGAGTATTAAATGTTGCCAAATAATCAGAAAGATTAAATTAAAAAATTAAATTTGTTTAAACAGAATAGGTAAACAACAAACAGATTTAAGCTTAATGGTTTTTAAGAATTTTTAAAAATAACGTATTGTTTCAACAAAATTAATTTTCTGGAGTTTTGAAATTTTTTTACCTTCCCGAATGCAGAATAGAGTACAGATTGCGAAAATGTTTTCAACGGTTATGAATTACATATCCGCACACCTGGAGTTCTACCCTCAACACTGAATTGAGCTGACAATGAGTAGAAAGAGGAAGAAGAAGATGAAGTGCTAAAACCTAAATTTTTGGATCGAGGTGTTATTACGCTCTACCGGAGATGAATACCTAACAGTAGTAGATTTTCAGTACACATATGTTGTTATGTGATTTTCAAATTTGCCGCTACACTTGAATTCATTCCGTAATTTGTTTGCCGCTTCGTTAGAATTAATAGAATGTTATTTTAATTAAAGTCTTATTTTGGGTTACTATTTTCGGTATTTTGTTTTGTCTTTCGAAGCTTGAGATGTTAACAGTCTCCTTTGTGTAAAAACTGCAGGCTCTTGTTTTTCCGTGTTTGACCTCTGACTGTTCCTAGAATTCTCGTGTACGTAATTCCAGAACTTTCTAGAACTTCTTGCGTAACATTTCTTAACGTGGCGCAATTTTGAGGGGAGCAATGCAGGTCCCGTTGCCTTTTTGGGTTAGTCCATTTTAGAACTTTGTGGGCTCCGGTTGTCCGTAAGCTCCATCAATCGGCAATCGTAATAACGTAAAGTGCTGCAGGGGCGGCTCGGTTTTTTTTTAAATGAGTATCTGTTATGTGTTTTACGTTTCGCTGTTGTACCAAGGGGTATTTAACAGGCCGTCGGCCTCTGCCGGATTAAAAAGGAATAACTTGATTCAACCCCAGCAAAAGGCAACTCTTTGGTGAGTTGACCAATCGCCTTTCGGCGGATCATCTTCGAAGCCCGATGCCCGTGGTTCTACAGCCATTTCTCCAAACCATCGAAGGTTCCTGTCTTCGCCTGCGTTCATCGTCAAAATTGCCGTATATTGTGCCGTCTCCTATCTTCAAGGTAATAACTTCCAGTTTTGTGTTTTTGTGAAGCGAAACTCTACGTGCAACTTGCAAAATTCATTATTGAATCTTTTAGTATCTGGAAACAGGAAGCGACCTTCAGTTGCGGTCTGTATTTGTTCGAAGTGTAAAGTACGAGAGAAATTTTGTGTTATACATTGTATTTTCCTGTAAACTTTACGCCTTTGACCACACAGAGTCATTTTAACATAAATATTGTGTGTCAACGGCGGTGAGTTCTGTTCTATGAGCGTTCAAGAATTAAGATTCTGTAATTCGAATTTTTGGTGTTAAATTTGTCATATTTAACCAATATTCATGTCATTATATGTGTTTTAAAGTTTACTGTGTCTTATTGTGTCTTTTGTACTTGTTGTGTAAGGATTTTGCAAGCTTTAAATATACAGGTGAAGGCACAATTAAAGGTAGGTTCCCTTCCCGTAAGCTGTCGGCTTCTCGGCCTTCCACGAGGACCTACACAATCAGCTGGATTTGGAAGGTGGCGCCCACTTATTTTGGCTCGCCCTGTACACAACCAAAGATTTTCTCCTATGAGCGATTTTCACGAGCTCCCCCTACTCCTCTGAGCTAAGCTGTAGGCCCTTTTTGTTACGAATCGTCGAAAAAACGCGATTGGCCTGTAACAAATTTGGCGCCGCAACGTGAGTCTTTTTTGCGACCGTAACAAGGTGCTAAATTAAATATTACATAGCGCGAGCTACAGTCGAACTCCTATATGGTGATCCCCCATTTAGTGATTTTTTCTAGGTAATGGTTTTCTCGTAAGGATCGTAACCTTTAGACTCAATTACATGTAAAAATGCCTCTGTATTATGATGTAACGCCTCCATATTGTGATGTGTTTCTTTCAACCTTTTACGATATTACGCAGGTATTCAGGTAAATTTTCGAGCGGATTATGAAATATTATCTCTTATTTGTTTTTTTCCAAGAAATTTTGATCTTCGTCAAGCATTAATTTAAGTTTGTAAGGGTATTATAAAATGTTCTCCAAATTTCAAACAAGTTGTACCATTGTACAGCTAATGGATACAATTCTTATGACACAACAGGATAATCTTTGGTTTTCATATGTCTAAATGTGCAGTTCATTTACCACTGTACATACGTTTGTTAGTTGCTATCTTGGTGTGGTATCGGCAATCGTAAAAAACAGCGAAAGGGCATTAAAACAGAACGAGGAACTTTGATAATTAAAATATTGCTTAAAATGTTGCCGGCTACCAAATATACGACATTATTTTCGTATTTCAACATGAATTCTATATACTGATTTTTCTGGGAAATTGTTGGGAGTGTAGGATCTATCCATATTATTGTTCGTAATCTGGGTTACAGCAAAATTTGTTCACAATAGATTTCTCGTCTCTTGTCTAATAAACAAAAATGCTTGCGAATGGGCTTATCTCTGCAACAACTTACAGAGTATAGGCAAAATGGTGATGACTTTCTCCTGTCAGTAGTTGCTGGTGGCGAAACTTGGTGCCATTACTACGAGCCATTCAGTAAGTTATCGTCGATGCAGTAAAAACATTGATGTTCACCATCACCGAAGAAGTTTAAAGCACAATCTTCTGCAGGCAAGGTGATGTTAACATTTTTTTTCGATCATGAAGGACCCTTATTGATAGACTTTAAGGACCCTGGAGTAAATGTCAATTCAAATCTGTATAATAAAACTTTGAACAAACTGCATCAAGCAATAAGGCGGAAATGTCCAGGAAAACTTAGGCGTGGGGTCATTTTGCTGCACGATAATGCTAGGCCTCATGTTGCTAATGTGGTAAAAGAAAATCTTCAACGAAAGAAATGGAAGGTTTTAGAGCATCCACCCTATAGCCCGGATCTATCGCCTTGCGAGTTCCATATTTTTGGACCGCTGAAAAGGGCGTTAAAAGATCGGCATTTTGAGGCTGATGCAGAAGTACAGATAGCTGTGGAAGACTTCTTCAATCAGCAGTCACAAGAATTCTATGAGCAGGGTATACGTCGGTTAGTAAAACAATGGGATAGGTGCCTTAACTGTGACGGTAATTATTTGTAATTAAATTACTGAATACATTTTTATAAAGCAAAGATGGGTTTCAATTGAATACACCTCGTATAAACACATTGTGATCCTAGCATATATGTCTTATCTTTAGTAATTTATTGACGTCAACGATGGATAGTATTCACTAAAGATTTATTTAAAAATGGTCACTAAATACGTATAACCTTATATTTTGTTTTTATTACAAGCAAATGGTGAAACAAGTATTTTTCTGCTTTTATTTTAGTTGCCGATTAAGCGATTTTTGTGGCGATAAACAATTTCAGATAATCCTACAATCCAAAATACTGGCGAATATGTTTCCCGGAAACCTGGAGGACGCCCAACTTCTGATTCATCTATTCGGACACAAAATCCTATGTAACTTCGATAAATGCAAAAAGGAGTATTAAGGGGAGAATTTTAATTATTTGGAGAAGAATGAAAGGCATAATCGAGATAAATTACATTACAACAAAGGCGCGCGTAGCAAGTAAAGCAGCTCACTCGTTGGATGCATGCAGCAAAGATCCTTCCAAGCGCTTTTCTAAATTTTTAATTAACAAGATATTAATGGACATTAAACGCGAGAAGCGATGTAAGAAGAGCATTCTGAGCAATAATTTTGAGTCGGAATCCTTTGTCCAGAGGTATGAGAAGTACATGGTTGCTAAGTTAATCCAGGTTACTACGATCAACCTTATACAGGAACCGGCGTACGATTGATAACGAAATCCTCGGCTAACAGAAGTCTTGCTGAAAACCGGTAGTATCGCGAAAACCTCTTCCGACAAAACCATAGTGGGTTTCTGAAACTATTCACCAGGTCCACGTGAGCTACTAGCAACAGTCTATTCGACGGAACCGTACTTACATTGGAAGCTAGTGTTCCTTCGAATAGGCCACCAACGCAATCGCTGCAGATGTAGGTACATATTCACCAGGTCGACAAAAAATAGAACTAAGAATCACTTCGGTAGCATTGTAGTCAGATTGATTGCCAAAAATTGCCAGTGAAGGCTTGTCGATTAAATACGCGTTACACGGCGCGTCAGGCGTGCAATCGAAATACATTAAGCGCGTTTATTTTCTATTATAAGCGTGTTTTGCAAGAAGTAAACGACTGAATTAGAGGTCACTGCGTTAGACTTCTACGCTAGAAGTCTGGAATTTAATTATCAGCACGGAAACATCGGATCTTTAGAAGCCGTTCTCCCTCGCTAGGAAATGGCAAACTAACAAGGTATTAGATCCAGTAAATCTTCTCTAGAGTAGAAGTGTTTACACATTTTCCGTTGTTTGGAGCCCACGTTAAGCTGTAGAACCCTCTACGTTTGTGGTACTGTAAAATACACAACACGCATTACTTAAAGCACTCTAAAGAGAAGAAGAAGAATCGCGACCTTAACAAATCAAGCGTTGCCGTTACAGTAGGAATAGCGATATGTAAATATATTTTGCCGTTCCAGATGTTTTCATTATCATTCAAAACTGACCAAATAACAAACAACTGCAAAATACTGTCAGCTGGCTAAAGGTTTAGATATTGTTCTGCAGTTAACATATCATATATAATAAATAGACCAGAATATGTTACCTTTCAGGTAAACATGCAAAACAAACTCAACACAACAATTGAGAAAACAGGTTATAGAAGGGCTAATGTAATGATAAGTGATATAGTAATCAAACCAACTCTCTTTAAAACACTTTTTAATACTACAAAATAAAATACTGGCCTGAGCATACCGAATAAAACAGTAGAATTGAAGAATTCTATTGCTGTATCTTCTAATAGTTTGCTTCACGATGAGTTTTGTCTACTTGACTATATTCCACACACACGTTTAAACTAGAAGCCGATAAATATAATATGATGATATCCGCAAACAAAACCAAATGCATGACCATAGCGAAGGAGCCACTGCGATGTAAAGTGGCTGTAGATAACAACATCATAGAACCAGCTATGTGCTTTAACTACCTAGGGACCCGAATCTCAAGCTATGGAAACCTAACAAACGACATAAATAAAAGTTCGCAAAGCAGCAGTCATGTCTGGACATCTAAAAAACACTATATGGAAGAATACCAACATAACAAAAGAATGCAAAACAAGAATATATAAAGCATGTGTACGACCGATTATCACATAAGCAGGAGAGACAAAAGCGGACACTGCAACAACTAAAAGATTCCTAAGAACCAAAGAGATGAAAACATTAAGAATTATAACAGGCAACACACTACTTGATAGAAAAAGAAACTCATATATAAGGAAGCAGTGCAAGATAGACGATGTAGTACGATGGCTCAAGAATAGGCGAAGACAGTGGAATGAGCACATCAACAGAATAGAAGACAACAGGATGGCAGAAGTCGCAAGAAATGTAAAACCCCAAGGAACGAGACCTCCTGGAAGACAGCATAAACGATGGTGAGACAGCTGGCAATCCACATCGCAAGAGAAAAACTAGCTAAGTCTGATTCCAGGAAAAAACAAGAGATCGTTTACAATAAGAAGAAGAAGAAGAGGAGGAGAAGACTATATTCCGTTCGCAGCTGCGTTAATCAATGTTTGTGTGCACATTATGTAAAGTACAAAGGTTATACTTCTACATTTGATTCGGCTAATGTCACCTGGTGCAAGATCTGAACAACTTATACATATCTGGCGGAAACCTATATTGCTCAACAATTTATTTCTCTTACGGTATCTGTGTTGTTCGGTTAATTAAAATTTAATTCTTAGTGTGATCTTTCCCGCTTGGAAAGATTTAGGGGAAGCCTAGATCCAGCAGTGGATGGCAAATGGCTGAGAAGAAGAAGAAGAGAAGAAGTGTGCCATAGTTCTCACATTTTATTTCCGGCTAAGTTTTCCTAAGATCAGAACATCCTAAAATTTAGATGACTGTTGAAGAAACGAAAGCGGCTAATTTGAATATTTCAACTTGGTTAGTGTGGACATTCTATAAAGAAACTTCAAAATGGTTTAAAGTGGTTGATTCTCTATTCGAAATAGTACTTCCGTGATTTTATTCCGTGTGTATTCGGAATTTCATAGGATCGTGTAGGCACATCACACGATGCAGTATCCAATTTACGTAGCATAGCCAGTACTTTAAGCCGGCTGTCACTTCCAAGTTTGTGAACACCGGTATTCCAAGTAAATCTTCTGCAAACCATGTAACCAAGGTGGAAGGCAGACTCATGAGAGAGGATAAAATAGTTCTTCGAAACGATTTATGAAAGCTTAGGAACTACTTCCGCGAAAGCAACCTGCTATGAAATCCCAAACTGATGTGGCTGTGTAGAACCCTCAAATACGATCAATCTGAACCGCAAATACGGAGAAATATAGAACACAAGGACTATCAATCGGTGAGCAGCCGTCGGCAACAAAACCAGACAGTGAAAAAGTTAAACAAATTCTAAGGGCAGCTTGGTTTTATGCTGATAATGTTGATAAGGTAATTGTAATTCGTAAACAACGTTGCGCTTTAGACTATACTTCAGAGCACAATTTAGTTTTTAAATGACCTTAAGGACCTGGGATTGTTGGTCAGTGTGGCCATGTCGGTCCAAAGTTCTTCCAAACGGATTCTATTATTGTTGGGACAATAATACTGACGATAATATCAATGTGTCGGTTCTTCATTTGTGGTTACGAACTTCATCACCTCTGCTTGGCTGAGAGTAAGGAATTTGTTTAGTACTATTGAAAACTTGGCTTTGCAGCACAGAACAGGGCAATTTTTCTGAAGAATCACACTTCCAATAAATTTTATTATCTACGGCTTTGTCCTTTATAAACAGAAAACCTTCGATAACCAATTGGTTTGGGCTATTTTCACTTTCAATAAATTTCATGTTGTTTCTGTTACCGTACTGATAATTGTATTAAACTAAACATGTTTGGGTTGAGTTTGTTATTTATAAGGATCCCTTATACTAAAAAGTCATTAGGTCACGAAGTTACAAATTGTTTATAGTAAGGAAGGATGAACTTGTAAATAGGTACATTTGGTAAAATAAGGACTCCTTATCAAATCATTAGCAAGAAAAGTATTTGAAGGACTCTTTAATAAACCCGAACAAGGAAGGTATTAACGTGTGTGTCATGTTGAGTTACAAATTCTTTAAAATAATAAATATTTGGTTTTTTTAATTATCGGTTTGGAGCAATTTTCCTTTCGAGCAACTGTCATTCGAGCAACTTACCTTTCGAGGAATTGTTATTTGAGCAATTTTCCGGATACCAATAAAAAGGCAGAAGCACCAGAGGTCCGAAAACTCAATAAAGTTAGAGGGTCTTCAATTCGAGCAAGTGATTAACACAAGATGTAAGACAAGATGAGGAGATCAAGGAGAGAAGAGTAGCGGGGGCACACTAGACAATAACAGAAACAAAAGTTCAAATATATAAAAAAAGTTGTAGTTTTTATACTGATTTATGGGTCAGAATTATGAATAACCACAGAAAACTAGAGAAAGAAAATAAACAATACAGAAAATCGATATCTTAGAAAACTGCAAAGAAAAGCGATAATTATTAGAATAAAAACCACACGATATAAGAATATATTTGAATTTGAAACCAATAACAAAAACGATAGAAGCGCAAATGAGATGATTTGGCCACGTTAGTTAAACGAACAGAGAAGCACAACAAGAAAAATATATATGCAGGAAGACCAATGAAAACGAATATCAAATATAAACCAAGACCAAGACAAACGTGGAAAGAGGAAGTTCAAAATGCAGTAGAAAGTAAAGATGTAAAATAATAAAAGGCAAGACAATTTACACAAAAGTGTAAAATGTAGAGACCAATCTGGAAAAAAACGCCAATAAAGCAATCCGGTCGGCCTCACATCCGCCTGTCACCCGAAACGGTAGAAAAGCTTTTCAGGATTAAATAAGTAATATATGTGAGAGTTTAGGAGAAATGTTGCGATCACATTTTATAATAATCTCTGTAAATATTAGCTATCCGCTTCCTTATTCTTTTTTTCGATACTCATGAATATAATCACATACACGAGTATACTGACGATATAATTAACCGAGTTATCATAAAAACCTATAAAAGTAACTGAAGCTTTTCACACAGTCGACTGTATGTTTTACATTTTCGGTATACTTAAAGATATTTTTATATTGGTCAAATTAACAAATACAGGCTATACCGCAAAGTTTCCAGTAAAAATGATACTTTTATCTTTGACAGATTTACGTTAGAAGGTTCGTGCCATTTTCTACAACATTAACGAGATGCTTTATCTCTAAAACGTTTATATCGTATCAACTTAATCGATTGACATAGATTGAGAAACACGATACGAATAATACCTTCAAAGACTAAATCCCGTTGCTTTGCGATAGATAAAGCTAAATAAACAAATCTATAATGGATTTCTATCTAATTTTAAATTGTATCACAAGCAAACTGTGAACAGCGGATTAATCTGTGCGGAAATATTACGTATAGCACGAACGATAATTGAATTAATAGTAAACAAAGAAAACATGGTTATTTGGATAAAATGTACATCAGATGTCGGTCGTTTGCATAAAGTAAAAAAGTATGAATCCATAGAAGATATTGTATACTGTACAAATAATAAAGCATGAAAAGCAGATAATGTCCGGGGATTTTACTTGCTTTGAATTCGCTTTTGGTTCAAGATGCTAAAAATTAATTTTGTAGTTTTTGTATGAATGATAAACCAAAATAAAAACGTAGTCATTAGGCCTGGCACACACGTTCCGGTATACCTGTCAGGTAAACCTGCACAGTTAAACCGGATAGGTATACCTGTGCAGGCTAGAGCTCACACACGATACGGTAAACCGGAAGATTTTAACTCAGTCGAGAGATGGCGGCTAGCAAACAAGACGACCGACGCTCTCTACTCAATGGGAACTAGCCACAACTATCCTAAAACCTGTACAGGCGTGCCGGAGTGACTCACACACACGCTCAGGTCTACACGCCTGTGCAGGTAAAAAGAATTGAATTTCGATTCTTCTCCGGTCGCCTGCACAGGTCGCTACGCCTGTGCAGTTTAGCCTGCAGCGGCTGGCACACACGCTCTGGTTTACCTGTACAGGTGACCTGTACAGGTAAACCTCACCGGTATACCGGAACGTGTGTGCCAGGCCTTATACATATGTATGTTTCCCTGTTATGTTCCTAAGAGGACCGCGGTAGAGCAGCGGCCCGGGCGCTTGGCTGCGGAGTATTTCTACCAAAGTCCCTCAGGTTCGAATCCCGAGCACTACACTTTCCCAGGGTGTTTGTGGTGTCTGGGGCATGGGGTTTTTCAAGGGTGGGGCATGTGAGACCCTTGTATAGCACGGAACGTACTGAACCGGGATAAGGTGGGTGGGATGGAAATCTTTGACAACTCTATGAATCTTAAAAAAACGGTTATGTTTCTATTTTTCCGCTAACACGATAATGTCTGTCGACAATATAATTCAACAGCAGTTCTCAAAGCTCCAGGTGGTTGTGAAAATAATACTTTCTGATTGCTAATAAAGAAATGTTAAAATAAAATTGAGTTCTTGATATGCTTGTATATTATAAAAATGTAATTTAAATAATTTCAGTATCCTGGTTAAATAATGATTTGAAACTTTTACATTTAGTGTGAGTTGTGGATGTAAATTCATATGATTCAGACAAACTACCCGCTCTAGATATTTATATATGATGCGAGCCTAGGTATTTGGCGTCTTCGGCTTCAAGGAACGAATGGTAACTTAATTGCATCGTTAGGCAAGTTTATCTTTTGGGCCTGCATGTCACTTGAACTGACTTTGATTTGTTGCTCATTGGTGTCGATGCGCCACTTCTTATAACCCAATGCTGAAATGGGTTAAACGCTTCTTCAAGATGATGATGATCACATATATTGAGTGATAGTTATACCAGATAAAGATACTAGCAAAACAGTCATGAATTTTCCCCCATTTCCATAGCATCATGTTGTTACAATTACAAACTCAACATAATCTGTACCGAACGTGGATAAAAGTGAAGATGAAGTAGAATTATTCTATCAATATACGGCATTAAAAGCAACAAAGAATAGAGATGTCACAGTTAGCATGGATGCCATTAGCGAGAAACTTGGAAAAGGAAGAGGCGGAATGCAGTATTTGGTCTATCTTAACGTAATGAGAAAGATTGCTTCGATATTGCTACCTTTAAATCATCCCATAAAAGGCTATATGCATTTTTTTAGATTAGTAATAACCAGTTCAACATTTATAAATGTTATGCATAGTTTGGATAATATCGTTAATAAATGTATTGTATTGTCTTGTGTATGTACTAACTATCGTTATCTTTAGAACTTAGTTGCATATCTTGTGGTAGTCGCCCTTTTAACCGGGTGTGGATATACTTGCGACCCACTTGTTGAAGGAGATATTGTTGTTGTGTGGGTTGGCAAGAAATTTGTTGTTATTTTCTTAATGAATCGTTCACTTTTGTCTATTCCAAGTTCGTGATGAATCTGCTTGTTTCGAATGAACCAAGGCGCGTTGGTTGCCGTACGGAATACCTTGTTCTGGAAGACTTGCTGGTTTTTGCGTTTGTACTCCAAACAGGGAAGGGCGTACGTAAGAATTGGTCTGAGTAAAGCTTTGTACAGTTAGATTGTGTACTCTGTATGCAATAGTGTATTCCTACTTATTACGGAGTAGAGTTGCTTCAGTCTTGCGTATCCTTGGTTTAGTTCCTTGTTGACGTGTAAACTCCCAGTGAGGCAAGTGCCCAGATGTACTCTTAGGTATTTAATTACTTCTCCCTGTGGGTCCCAATTAATATCTGTGCCTTGTAGGATAATATTTTGGTGTGTTGTAATGCGTTTGAGAGTGAATATTTTTGATGCACATTTGGTGGGGTTTAGTGATATGCACAAATGGTGCATATCACTAACCCCACCAAATGTGCAACCACTTACTTATCATGTTGGCTGCGGATTGAAGGTGGTCAATTGTTGTTGTTAAACTGACGAAAGGCCTTTTCTGAATCCGAACTGAATTGGTGATATTAGTTGATTTATATCTAGCGAGGTGTTGAGCCGGTGGGATATTACTCTTTCCAAAAGTTTGGATATTGTAGCGAAGAGGCTGATTGGGCGATAGCTGCTGCAATATTTTTTATTCTTTCCCTGCTTATGAAACATAAGGTTGGGAGCTAAGCAGATTGACACGTGCCTTTTTTGTAAGGTATTTGAGTACCACGTTGGATATTTTATCATGGCCGGGGGTCTTCTTTAATGGCAGTGCTTTGATGTAACTTTCTATGTCATTTGGAGATGTGGATTGGCTGAAGTCGCTGGGTATAGGTAAATGCGTTTCGTTGTAAGTGTTCACCATGTTTATAAAATGTCTACTATTGGGGATGGTCGGTGTGAAGGCTGTTGCTAGGTGTTCCGCAAAATTGTCTTCATCTATGCTGTAGGTGGCGCTTGTTGTGACCAGTGTTGGTATATTTACTGCTTGCCGGGTTAGGATTTAGGTAGTTTTCCAGAGTTTCGCACCGTTTGCTTCCATGTTTTCAAGGTATTTCCTGTATTGTGGATTATGTATTTGTCTAATTCTCTTATGATTTGGTGTGTTAGGTTGAAGGGGAGCTTTGATTCTCTGCCAGTCTCTTTTTGTTTTACTCTTTTCATTAATTAATTTGAGTATATAGTTTGGAGGTATATAGGGGTTGATTATTTTTTATGATGGTACGGTGTAGTGGAAAATTGTATTAATTCGCTTACTACGCTTGTTATGATTTCTATGTTTACATCAATAACCCGCTGACCTTTCAGATGATTCACAAGTTGAACATCGAGTTTCGTTTGGAACGATTTCCAGTTGATGTATCCCTTTATCATTCTAAGGAGCAGCGTATTGTATATTGGAGTGGTTGTAAATGTTATGAGCACAGGAAGATGATCTCAATCGAGTTCAAGGATTACTTCTTGTTGGATTGGTGCATGCAGATTTTTGTGATTATAATATCCAAAATATCTGGTTGGTGATCTAATCTGTATGGGTAATATGTGTAATCATTTGGTGCTCGGACATGTAATTGAAGAGTGGCTGCAATGTTGTTTAATTTCTTTCACTGGGGTTATTTGCTTGGCATCGCCAAGGGTTGAATATGTCATGAATGTCCAACTCCCTAAGTGATTTGTTTGGTTGTTTGTTAGCTGTGGTGATCTCTTGTTACTGTTTCTAAGTTGCTGTTTGGTGTGTCTATGGGAGTGCTGTATTGCATATTTTTTTAATGATAACTGCTACCCCTCCCTACGTTATTTGTGTTGGTCTGTTAGTCCAGAAAACGTGAAATCCACTAACTTTAGATACCTCTCCTTCAGATAGGTGTGTCTCTGTTATGCAAGCGACGTCTACATTGTATCTGGCTAGGAATGATATTGGTCTTAGGGTTTTGATCCCGTTAGCATTCCAATTCAAAATGGTGAGGTTTCGTAAGGTTTTCGGTAGATTATCTATTGAAAACATTAGGGAGGATGTGATTTGTTAGGAATGATTTGATTTGTGATAACTGAGGGATGCTTAGTTGTTTGATGAGTTGAAATAAGGAGTCTATAAGAGTGTTTGTATCGCTTGGTGGCTGATCAGCTTGTTGTACATTGGAGTGAGTTGCTTGGCTGTACGGAATGCTGTTTACTGAATTTGATGGTCTGCCCTGGCATCTCTAAGTGGAGATCGTTGTTTTAGGAGTTCGAGGTGATGTGGGTATCCCCTGTAACTCGCTGGATGAGATCCGCCCCAATTAACACAGTAGGGTGGTTCTTGGGGGTTTCTGTTACAGGCATTGGGTAAATGTTCTTCTTTGCACTTGACACATCGTAATTTTGCTGCCCACTAGTTTTTAATGTGCCCATATGAGGTATGATCAAAAAATACGGTGAATGAATTTTTATAGCACCATCTGCTGACGCTACATCCATTTGAAGTAATAAGTTCGATATCCTGATCCTTTGAGATAGTCAGTGTCAAGTTTGAACAAGTTGTGACTTGTCAAGCGGCTTCCAGAGCCGAAAGAGTGAGGTCGTGTTTACCGTGTCTGTCGCACATCATGGATTTTGAACAATGCGCGAACATTAAGCTCATGAAATGTTAAAATCAGTGTATGGCGATAATGTGGTGACTCTGAAGACTGTTTACAAGTGGTATGAGCGATTTAAAAGCGGAAATGAGTCGGTTGAAGACGAGAAACGGTCAGGACGTCCTTCGACCTCAAAAACAGACGAAAACGTGCAAAAAGTGGAAAAAAATGGTCGTTCAAACAGGCGATTGACTATTCGAGAGCTTACCGAAGAACTGAACATCTCATACGGATCGGTGCAAAGCATTTTAACCGATGATTTGCAAATGAGACGAGTGAGTGCGAAATTTGTTCCCAGATCCGCGAGTTTGTGGTCGAAAAAAAGGTTCCTGTCTGTCCACATCCGCCTTATTCTCCGGATTTAGCACCATGCGACTTCTGGCTCTTCCCAAAAATAAAAACCGTGCTAAAAGGAAAACGTTTTGACACCATTCCCGACATTGAGAGGGCAACGACGGAACAGCTGAAGGCCGTTCCGAAAGAAGCCTCCCAGAAAAGCTTCCAAACATGGAATCACCGTTGGGATAAGTGCATCGTTAGCCAAGGAGAGTACTTTGAAGGAGATTAATTTAAATTTGATGTAACCTTATTATTTCGTTCGTAATAAAATTCATTCACCGTATTTTTTGATCACACCTTCGTATCTCTGGCACTTATGACATTGTGGGATGTTTGCCGCCTGCTAAATATAGAACGGAGAATGTAAGATGAACAAGAGAAGAACTTTTAAAAGGAAGGGAAAGAATGTTAACTAAAATGGAAATAAAAATGAATAAAAGTGCACAGAGATAGAACAAATGCAATAAAGAAATTATCTCATTAAGGTTCACAGTAAATGAAAGAAATGACGGGTAGAAACAAACTCAAGGTGGTAGCTATTTTTGCAAAATGGGATACTTTTAAATTATATGAATATCAATTCAGAAGATAAAAAATCTGCGTAGAAGGTTTTATTACGGTAATAGATTAATAACCTTGAAAACCAAGGAAGTAGCTCTAAATATTTAAGAAGAGTCAGATGCAATGGAAACAATGACGGGATCAGAACATATTAGTAAAGCCCAATTTATATTTAGAAAGGTCGTCGAACTAGAGAATTGTTGTTCACTTTTAACGGTTCCGTACAACGACAGTAAAACGATCTACAGGCGTAAACCACGACTTCCTTCAAAGTTTACAAGAAAGCATTTGACAGCATGGCCAAATGCAGTAACTTCAAAACCAAAAATAATAACGCAAAAGGCATTATAATCATAGCCACCATGTTTATACTTTCACTTCAACTTTTATTCTGAAGAAATAATGCCAAAAGCGCTACATAATAGAACAAGAACGTATATCAATATTAATGGCATACCAATAAATAATACTAGAGTCTTCTATCTAAAATTATTGGGGATCTTCAAGAATATTGATTCACGATGAACACTATAAAATTAAATTTGCGATCGGCAAGTGGAAATACTTTATAAATACAATACAACATGGGAACAATTCTGAATAAAAAGCAACTACACACAATTATAATAAAAATAGAAACAACAAGAAACACCTTCATGAGTATGAAAAAACTGTTCACCAATCGAGATCTTAGGTTGAAGCTTGAAGCTATGGACGATATTATCCTACATATTCTCTGACCTTCTATACGGTATCAAGGCATCAGATTGATCAAACGCACATGTTAACAAACTGGCCGTTTTTGAGAAGAGGATCTATGAAAGAGGTTTACAGACATCCTGGGACAATCGGATCACGAACAACGAACTACTGGATAGAATAAGAAAGACGAAGGAAGAGAGAGCTTAAATATAAAAAAAAAATTACGATACCTAAACCACATTATGCGAGAAACAAAATATTATTTTTTACAGCTAGTTGTGGACAAATAAATAGAACAGACAAATAGGAAGTTGCCGCGCTTCACTATTGTGCAACCCGGACAGAGACTTTTCGTCTCAGGATCCGATTATCTCTTAAGTTACGTGTACGTTTCGTCCCCGACACAGGAAGCTTAGGTGAAGTTTATAATTTCCGTCCCGGAAGTTAATTCCATTATAATCATTCAAACTCAAATATATTTTATAAATGACATATCTAATAAGTAATTACAATTACTCCTTCAAATAATTTATTACTTAAACCAATCTAAATTAAATACAATTAACTAAATTATATTAATTTACTGCAATGATGTGATGTTGCTTTGACCAAATAGAAGCGCAAACCCAAACATTTTCCAATTTCTGTTTATCCTTTATACTCCTTAGATTTTTCTCCACCAAGCATGACACGTGAAAAGGGCATTCAATTAATGATTCACGAATTTCGAAATGTATAACAATTTCTTTGGGCGATAATGTAAAACCACTACCTGTACTCTTGTTTATTATTATATTTAAACAACCAATACATATTTTATTTGTTTTTTCTGATAGTAGACAAAATAGCAGTGGTACCTAATGTTCATTTATGCAACTATGCTTATCTCCATGGACGAAACATCCATACTGCTTAAGGGTCATTAACATCAGATTAGGATTAACTGATATTACGGGGACTAAACGTCCACTAGCCACACAACCTACCCAAATGGTTGGACTGTATCACCAGTTAACACAAAAGTCACAATAGCCATCATGATCTTCAACCTTCGATAAAGATAGAATAAACCAAGACAAAATTTTCTAAATTATTATACAGTCGAACTCCCATATAGTGAACCCCCATTTGCCGATTTTTTCTATACAATGATTTTCTAGCGACGATCTTGACTCAATTACATGTAAAAATATCTCTACATTATGTTGTAAAACCTCCATATTGTGATGTTTTTCTTTCAAACTTTAAGATATTACTGAGGTAGGTAAAATTTTGAGCGGATTATGAAATAATATCTCTAACTTGTGTTTTTCCAAGAAACTTTTTTCTTCTTACTCAAGCATAAATCTAAATTTGTAAGTTGATTATAAAATGCTCACAAATTTCATAAAAATTGTACCTTCGTACAGCTAATGAACAAAAATCAATAGGCGCAATAGGATAATTTTTGATTTTCACATCTCGTAATATGCTGTTCATCTACCATTGTACCCATGCATTTGCTACTTTGCTATCTTCGTGTTGGACTAATCAGTCCTTTAAAAATTGAAAAACGAAAATGTTTGAGTAACTATTGAAGACAAGTTAAAGGTGTTGGACGACGTCGATAAGGGTGTCAAACAAAAAGATGTTGCCGCAAAATTGGGTATTCCTGCCAATAATGTGTTGATAATCGTAAAAAACAGCGAACAGATTAAAAGAGAACGAGGAACTTAATTCAGGTTGAAAATAAAATAGGTTGTGTGTTATTCAGTTTTATAATCAAAACATCGCGTAAAACGTTGCGGACTATCAAATATATGAGATTAATTTCGTATCTAAACATGAATTCTATATAGCAAAGTTTCTATATAGTGACTTTTTGGGTATTTTCCAACATCACTATATAGGAGTTCAACTGTAATTCTTCAAAGGCAAACTGAACATTTTTATTATTTTTGATTAAATTGACTTTTTACAAAGTTTCGTATAATGTAACGCAAAAAAATGTCTAAATATTAACATCATATTGAATTTGAGAGCTACTGTAAATTACCCATAAAACACTCAAATGAGAAGAGTACTTGACACAGCAAGTTTGACATAAGTACCAACAATATCATTATTACTTACTTGGATTGTTTTGTTCATACTGGCAGTGTGAACCACGAACTATAACGTTCTTGGAGCGCCAAGTAAACTCTTGAATGTAAGGACAATAATCAGCCAAAGTCACGGAACCTCCGTAGTATTCCTCAGTTCCACTTTCTACATGCATAATGTAATCGAAATTCTGAAAAGGAAAGATAATATATATCAAAATTTCGTATATTAAAAAACGCTTCTGTAATTAAACTAAAACGATTAGAGTCTTAAATCTTAAGAACGCAAAGTTTTCCCGTTTAATTATATGTTTAATTGGTAATTTAAAGACATCTTAATTAAACAACGGAAAACAGAAGATATCATAAGGCGGGTGTTTATGTACTCCTTAAGCCAGAGTAAAAATACCTCGTTAAATTGCACAGGGAAGTTCAAATCGAGATATTGCAGATCAATCGTTCGGTCTCGGTCGGGAAGAAAATAAACATAAATATTAACGACCAGCGTGAGCTTTGCTTTTCAAAGTAAACGACTTCAAAAGCCTTAGGGAATAAGGACTGTACTCAAAATCTTTCTGAAAAGATTATCAACTGCACAGTGGGAACTAAAAACGCGTTTAAGAATACAAATAATCTGAAAAAATATACACCGTGCTCAATAATCATAGACCTACATGAAAACTCCCAAGACTATTAAAATGGGCATAGATGTCCCTCTTCTCCAAATAAACCTTTTTTTATTCTTCCGTGTCGGAAGTAAAGAGGAACACAAACGATACACATAAACATAATATCAGCACCAAACCTTGTATTACCAAAATCCCTGTTGACCTATAGGTACCGCCGGCATAAACCCCAAAGACTTGAAAACATTCGTTAATTAGCAAGGGCACTAAGTCCAGCGATTCAGACCGATTCTATTTGTATATTTCAGAAGAATAAAATGTTAACAAATCCATCTTGCCAGTTACAGTACCAAATATCTATTGATATGTATTAATTTTGCTTTAACAATAACTTCTTTGGAAAATGAAAGCAACTTTTTTGGAAATGCTGTATAAATTGGCAATGCAAAGCATGTAGGGCTCACCTGATATAATTGTGGTAGCACGTGGTCATGTCGCACTAGGTTGCAAAGTGCCACTGAAGTTCTGTCATCTGTGCATTCTGTTTGAAGAGGATCTCGCTTAACTTTGTTGCAGAAAGGATGTATTGACAAGCCCCTATAGAAAAGATCAAAGGACATTAGTACTCTTTGAAAATATAAGTATGAAGTAAACAGAGAGCTGAAACGATCATTACAGTTATATTTTGTTGCGGCTTTTAAATAGTTTTTTTTATATTATTTGCTTAGCAATGCAGTCAAAATACAAAGTATTCTATAAGCTAATTTGTTAGCCTACAATTTAAGTTTAGATTTTAGATCGATTAAAAACATGATGAGATCTCATCCAGCGATGAGCTCTCTAAGTCCATTTTTTTGTAGGGCTGCTGGCCACTGTCTTTTTAATCTTCTTATTGTAATATCTTCTAGTAGCGGCTGCATTAAAGGATTTGTGTGTGTGTTTTCTAAATTTTGGTGGTGGGTGATGCTTCTCTCATGGATGACTTCTTTTATAGTTGGTATCTTCAAATCTCCTTCTTGTGGATCATTTCATTTGCTATATAGCACGGAGTGTTAACTATTGTTCTTAGTATTTTGGACTGGCACCTTTGGATTATTACGCCATTGGACTTGCTGGCACAGCCCCACAGCTCTATTCCATAAGTCCATATGGGTTTAATTTAGTGGTATCTCATCATCTCCATGGTTTATGGAATTCCTTTGCTTCCTTTTCTTAGTACCTTTTACTACTTGCCACGGATTCTCTTGAGTGGAATACGTGTTATCTTCTTCATCACTAGTTGAAGTCATTCTTTTGTATTCAGGGGTGCTATTTTGATTATTTGCATGATACATGGGATTTTGTTGCATCATAAATTGCTCTTGATTTGGCGGAAAAGAGTACGTTGTGAGTGAAATATTTGTTGTAGTGGTTGAGAGGAATAAATAAATTGTGTGTGCATATTAATATTGAACATTGTTTGACCCTGTGTATTATTTGATGATTGTAATACATATTATTGACCCAGTATGTTGTTTTGTGTTACTGGATTTTGGACAAATCCCATACCTGCGCCGTTTCCTGCTCGTAACATTTTAAAGTTCGGTTAAAAACCGCAGTGTTATTGAGTAACAACATATTTATTTGAGTCTTTATTTACGGGGAGTTTATTTATACTTAAGATAAACTTTATCACTGCCCGTACGAGGCGGGAGGTCATCGAGCGCGCACTTATCATCCGCATTGCAGGACACACGTCTTTACGCTTCGAATTTCAAATGCGAACTCTTTAAATAGTAAACCTGATAAAGCTATAACTGTGTAGCATTTAATTAAACGTTGGCAAACGACAATTTCATACTTGGCTTTCTTTGCACATGTACAACCAAAATTATTAAAGATACACATTTTTTTGTTCTTTATGTCGTCGCCATTTGCCGTGAATATGACTTATCGTGGTCGGATTCGCCGTCAGCGTTGAGCATTAATTTTTTTGTTTTAGTTTGTTTATTACCATTTGCCACCAATATCACTATCGTACGATGCTTAAAGAAAATACATTTGTTGGTACAGGAGTTGTTAACAGTGAGGGAGTTAGTATGCAGTGATAGTCAGTTCTCACAAATGCAATTATCAATTAAACCTAGAACAGTAACGGTAGGTAAGTCTAGAATTTTGTATCATTTCAGTGTATTCGTATCAACTCTGTTATCTAGCAGATTCGCGACAAGCACATTTGGATGCACTTCTAATTTGTGTATTTTTTACACTGCACTTACTCATTGTTTTGACAGCAGCCGCTCATCACGAATTTCACTGTTAGGTGTAAACCATGGAGCACTAGTTATAGTTCGCACCACTTTTAATTGAAATCTGTCCAATATCTCAGGGTCTAAGGTTGAAGCCGTCCCTCACTGTTGTGTGCCGTACGTCCAAATAGGTTGGAAGGCTATTTTGTACACTAATAACTTACTATTGAGAGAAAGTGTTGAACTACGACGACTTAGCAGCCCGTAGTGTTTTCTGAGGTTATGACCAAGTTTTTTTCTTTTACTGAAGATAGAAGTGTTCTATATTAACCCTTTATCTAACTAAGTACATGCCTAGATTTTTCGCATGGCCCCTTTAGATAGATTGTGTACGTTGATATAGCCTTGGGCTACCAAGCCTCTGCACTTTGTGGATTTCACATGTACGGACTTAGTTTCGTTAAACTTTATCAGCCATATTCTCGTCCAGTTGTATTTGATTCAAACTGTTTTGAAGCATCCTCGTAGCGATATTAGGATCTTTATGTTCTGCAAATATAGCTTTATCATCTCCAAACGTTGCCGTTCGTGTCTGTGCGTTAGTAGCTATGTCCGAAATAAACAACTTTTATAGGGTACACATGTGTTACATCTTGGCTGTATCTAACTCTAAATTGTCTTCGGTGTTGGTATAGTTCTATGATAATGTATATCGCTTGATAAAATTCATTTTTAAGTTTGTAAGATGTCGCTCATGCCAAACCATATTAAAGGCTTGGCTCACCTCTAGGAATGCCGCTGAACACGCCTTTTCCTCAAATGTCTGGTTGGTGATCTCTTCTCTGAAAATGAATTGATGTTCGGGAACCAAGTTTTCTTCTACTACCGTCGTCATTCGTTTTAGCATGAGTTTGCTTAGTATTGGTAACAAGCTAATATATCTAGAAGATGTTACCTTATTGAGTGGTATACCTAATTTTTAAATAACTATTATTTCTGATGCTTTCCATTGTGATAGAAAGTATCGTACATGTAGGAGTGCATTAAATACGACCGTCAGCAGAACTATTTCTTTTTTCGGCAGCTCTTCAATCAAACTTCCCGTGTTAAGGTTATAGCCAGTGATTTGTTGAAATTTAGATTATTTCTTATCATATCAGTTACTTCTTTTACTGTGACCAGATTTGGTAGTGATGACATTTGATATGCTTCCAGGAAGTTTCTATTTCAGCTTCTTCTGCTGGTGTGTTTTTAGAGGCAACAGCTGACATAACTTTCCCAAGTGTAACCCCTGAGGCACTTGCCACGCGTCCATGTTCGATCCACTCGGCGAATGCAAACGATTAGATTGTTGGGATGTTTAAGGTTTCTATATGAAATAGTCTGTTTCTCCAGTATTTGTGAGCTTATCTAGATACTCATTAAAGGATATGTTTTCAGATTTGTAATTATTATTTTTAGGTCTCTAGATGCCCCGTCATATCTTCTTCTGTTTACTAGATATCTAGTGTATTGCTAAATTCTTCGTCTTCTAACCATTTTTTCCTTGATAACTCCTGGATAGCTTACGCTTTTCTTTTTTGCAGAGAATTCAATCATAGTTTCCCATGCCGATTCCTGTATTATGCTGTTCAGAATATTTACAGCTTTTTTGAGGGGGTGTTTAGGTTTATCTTCTGACCAATAAGCTGTTTGTAGTACTTCCAATCCGTTTTCTGGTTAAATAATGTTAGAGGTTTCTTCAACTCAATGAATGTGGTGCTAATGGTTACTATTGTTGTACGATTAAAATATACATCCGAGTTTGATTCAATGGCAATGTATTCTGCAGTCATTCTTTAGTTATAAAAAACTCTAAGATCTAGGATTTTCCTTAGACCTGTAGGCCAATAAGTTATGATATATATGGATAAGTGGTCAAGATTGAGTTATTTTTTAATTTAACAGAGCAGTCTATCTCTACCGAGGGCTGTTAATTAAGATCCCCACCAGCCAGAAATCTGTGACCAAAAAAATGTACATACTCTATAGTTACTTCGCTATATGGACGGTAATTAGGCGAGTAGTATGAAGAAATTACTAGGTGGCCATGCCAATCTTCAATGATCGTACATGTAGCTTGTAAGTGATCCTGTTCAAACGTCTGCATTTCATAATATTTAATGTGGTTTCTTATTAATATTGCAGTGCCTCCTCTAGCTCTTCTGGCTACATACGGATAAGAGGTTTGGTACAGTGTAAAATTACGAATGCTGAAGTGTGTATTATTGGAGAAATGCGTTTCAGAATGTCAATTTTGTTGTAGAAAATTCTTGCCTATATGAGGCTAAGCTAATTATATATATTTGCGCCATGATTACTTTTGTGTTTACTATTCTAGCTGCTTGAGATGACTTTGATTCAGCAGGCTGTTGTTGGGATATATTATAGACTAGCAATGTGTTTTTGAGATGTGGCTGTAGATTTGAGATATTACTTAGACTCGTTTTCTTAGTTTTGCTGTCGTTATTAAGTCTGGTGTTGTTGCTGCACCATTTGTGTAACGGAGCTATTTGGTGACGGAAATCTCTTATTAATTACCTCCAGGTAGAAACTACATACTTTCATTTCGAGTTCCGCCCGTCTCCCTTTTTTTTTGTGCAGGTTTTTTAACATGATTTTCTACGCATTTATAACAACGCTAGAACCTTGTGCAGTTTTTTCCAATATATCCGTAACACCAGCGTTTTATACATTGAATAATTTTAACTTTTTTTTTCCTTTTTGGTCTTTTTCTTTCCTAATGTTGTTTAAGGGTTTGAAAGTCATTGGGTCGCAGGTTTCTGAGCCTTCGCTAATAACTGGTTATAATTCGCTGCTGCCGTGAGTATTATAATCCTGGGACACTATCGAATTAATTTGGTTACGCGGCTACATTCAAGATTGATTAGCAAGTAGAAGTTCTTGAGTATATTGCATTGTATACGATGCTGGTGCCGTATACATTAGTGTTGTACTAATTGCGAAACATTTGGTTGAACGGGTAAATGATATCGCGATTGTGCTGGGTATGACTGTCAGATTTGCGCTTGTTGCCCTGTACGATCTACTTTTGTGGTTTGGATTTTTGTTGCAGCTCGCTGTACATGTGAACAAGGTTGTAAGTTAGTGTAGTGTAGTGTAGTACCCACGTAGTTGTCTGGGTCCTCATATTCTTTAATTTATGAAAATGGAATTACTCCTAACAAATTGTTTCTCGGTAAATTAAATCTAGGATCTATGGATTACACGTATTCTTGTCCCTTTCCCTAGCGGAGTTTTACTTGTGGTTTGGTTTGCGAGTTCAGTTACCATGCTCTACAACATTTTTGTTTTTCCGTGAAAAGCCCCGTAGGAAAGTCAGCAAAACGTTGGATTATGCGTCAATAAGAACATGATTGAAACTCGAAGAATGCATTTTTACAACTAACCACGGCTGTGAAAGCCTTCGTTATCAACTGAATCTGGACAATCACATGCAGCTAATACATTTATTGCAAATAATTTTCTAATTTGATTTTAACATAGATTAACTTTCGCAAGATTTCATTAACTGAAATATATCTTAGTTAAAAAATTATAATAAATTTAATTTACTGGCGTCAACCAACCAATGGCGACGAAATAGGGACGGCAAATTTAACAATTTTTACCGAATAACAACATTTTAAGTTCAGCCTATAAGGCATTTAAATTAAATATGAGCTTAGTAATCCTCAATCATTTAATTGTAAGTGCAAGTAGTTAGCGGTGGAAAACTCGAAACCTAAACAGACGCTATTTACAAATTGCATACCTTGAAGATTTCGTAGATATCCACTCTTTACAACTCTTCATAACAAAATCACACCCCAAACCTTTCCCCCACGACATTGGTTCCGCCATACTATAATTTGCACGGTACCAGCCCGTATCTTCCATAAGAGCCAATGTAATCCTGGAAATTATGGGATTTTGGGTATGTGTACCGGTCATGGCTTCATTCTAAAACAATATGAGTAATAATAATAATGAGTAAAAATATTATTTTGCTAATACGATTTACCTCAAAGATTCGTTTTTCCCAATGAGTAAGTACTGTTCCTTCCTCTCCCTGATCTTCCAGTTCAGCACCCTCCAGTTCTGAGCAATTGAAAAAATTTCTAACTTCTTCAATTACAGTGGGAGTAACTACCATCTGCATGTCCCTCGGAATGACTCCCGATTTCACATACCAATTCTTTCTTGTAACTGTACGGATTACTCGGTCACTCCATTGATATGTTTGTAACCTGAAACGTCGCGAATAGAAAACCTTTTGTAGCTGTTCGATATTTACAACTTACTTTTCATTTAAAGCCGGTTTTCCTGTATCCGGTCGTCTTAACGTTAATGGATTGCCATTACTGTCTCGGTAGAATGCATATAAGCTGACAGAAAATCCCAACGCGTGCAGAATTTCATGTTTTACTGTCGACAACAAAGTTTCCAATTCTTGAGGCTTTGTACTGATGCTGTTAGGACAGAGGTTGGCATGTCCGGCTATTGGTCTAAAAATTATTTATTTATTTAAATATGAAATATTGGATATCAAGCCTTTCCTGCAGAATCCGGCAATAGCATAAAGTGTTGTGCAGTATTGATTATTTTAAAATAATTCTAGATATTTTCGAAAATAGTGTTAATGTTTACATTATTAGTTTCGTGAATATGTTTCAAATGCTTCGAAGTGAAAAATTAAATAAGATGCAGGTGCGCAATAGACATAGACTGTGCTATGGGATCGTCAAAAGTATTTGGTTTGCGAATAGTCCACGGCCCAAAACAATAAACCCGCGAGGATTTGGGAATTATTGGTAACGGTGGTCGGAGAAAATTTTAAATGAAATATTCGACTATTAACTGTGGAACCACTACAGTAGTAATTTACAATCTATTTTATTTTTAATCCTTTGTTTTTAGCGATATTTGTCTTTCGGCATTTAATTTTCGGGGTTTTCCTCTAGAACGCTTATTTGTAAAATAAGTTATTGTTATGAAATTAAATATATCTGTTTTCTATGTTTTTTAATATCTGAACATTACGAATCTCTTGTGGCAAAGCCTTTAAAATACACCCAATTTTACTGCCGGATACTGCATATTTTATAATATTATCACCTTTATCAAATATAAGAATATCGATAACAAAGAATGACCGATTAATTTGTTTGCCGCTTTAAAAATCGTCATCTCATAGTATTAAATACCACGAATCGAGAAAAATTATAACCCTACCCACAGTTGTTAATAAATAAACAAACTTGTTAAAAATAGAAAATTGTGGATAACCGTTTAAAACATACGGAATGATACAGATTGGGGTGTTAGGCAATATTTTAACCATATAAACAAATAAGTGAAAAAAAACTTGGCACTAAAATCAATAAAGAAAACTGAAAAACTAAACCAATATAATTATCCCCGCCTGACGACGACGGCCAACCAGAACTACGACGTTCTGCTCGATTGGCTGAAAAGGATTTAAATAGCTCCGCATCCCGAATTTAAATTCAATACTACGAGGACTTTGAAGATGCAAGCTGCAATGTCTTGCGAAACGTTAGTTTGTTTAGGTTCATCAACAATAACCAGTAATCCTTTGCCGAATGTGGCCTCCAGTCGACGACGCGGTCCAAGCCGAAAATTAATTGATTAGTTGACAGTTCGAGAAAAACCGCAAAAGTCTCAATCAATATATATCACGCCTCCACGGCGAGGATGTTTATCTCCAAACCAGAATATTTGGCCAATCCAGACAGAAGAAAGCCAAGTTATTGGCAGATTTGGCCTATCTTAAACCAAAGAGCAGTATAATCTAGAGATACCCTTAAATATGCAAATTAAGGTTTTGCATATGCATTTAAAAAAACCTTGGCTAAATATGAATTTATGCGCTAAAAAACACAAAAAATGCTTTAAAACCGTGAAATTTGTGTAGAAGTAAAAGCTTAAAAAAATTTCAACTAGGTACTTGAAAACACAAATTAAGAAAATTTAAAACAAGATACCCTTAAATATGCAAATTAAGGTTTTGCATATGAATTTTAAAAAACCTTGGCCAAATAGGTATTTATGCGCTAAAAAACACAAAACAATGCTAAGAACAATTGGTCTGCCAAATATGAATTTCCCGATGCTATCGGTGTGATAGACTGCACACACACATTAGAATTCCAAAATTATAATTGAAAGATGTTTTGGACGGTTAAAGGCTAGATTTCCTATTTTACAATATAAAGTGTGAAGTACTAAAATGGAAACAATTCCATCAATTATTATTTGTTGTGTTCTTCATAATAACGCAAAACGGTTTAAAGATGTAGATTTTAATTTCGCAGAAGAACCTAATCATCTTGCTGTGGATGTACAAAATGAACAAATTAATTTCAATATGATTCGCCGTTTAGGTCAGCAGAAAAGAGAACTAATTACTGGAAGATTATTCAATAATTATTTGTAGTTTATATTTAGGATTTGTTAAAAATATAATGTTATACATGTATTTGTTCAATCAAATACATAGAAGCTTTCATATTGCTTACTGTTTACTTGTAAGAGTAATATTAAAAATTTCCTTGTAATGCGAGTTATAATATCCAAGGCCCTTTCTTTTTCTTTTTTAATTTGAGGTACTTGTGATTTATTAAAAACAATTCTATTTTCTTTTAATATCTTAACAAAACTACTTTGTTTATCTACTCCTTCTTCATCCTCACAACTATACTCATCACCAGTATCAGACATTTTAAATTAAATTAAGAAAACGTGGGAGTACCGATTCATACAAAACTCTAACCAACAAATAACTTGGAATGGTCAACAAATCATATCAGGTCTGTTCATGTCAAAACTAGCAATTGCTTAAACAGTAACGGAAAGCTAACAGATGCTTAACATTTTTATTCTTATAATAATTGCGCAATTGCTTTTTCTTAAAGCATTTGCATTTGCTTAATTTTTATTCATAAGGCTCATTAAACCAGAATAAACATAGAATGTGCTGTTTTTAGTTAATATTCCTAGAAATTTCGCATTTTATGACAACATGGCAACGCTGTGCTTCTAAAGGAAACAAAAATGCTACAGGAATCTGTAATATCGGCGCTTTCACATGATGAATAAACTCTGTGTAGTTCGAGTCCCGCCTGCTTGGGGGCCAGACCCTGGCGATCCTAGCAGACGGGACTATTTTGACGATACTATATAACCCATAAGGCTAACTCTCTTTATAAATATACTGCTCTTTGGTTGTATCTAGAATTAGGTAAACTCTCAACTTATTGAAAAAAGTTGGCATTTCATTAAAAAAATATTTTAACATTTGATGCTTCATGATTGTTTTTCTATTGACAATTTTCTTAGCTGAAGAGCTGGTTACAACACAAAAACCATTTAAAACATTGAAAAAATATTTCCGAATAGCTCTATTCTATTGTGTAGAATAAAAAATCAATTACCATGTATATTCTATAATAATACTAATAGAACAAATTCTATTCAGTAAAATCAAACACTTTTTCAAACCCATACGGTACACAATAACAGAGCATAAAACCCAAATAAATTAAATTACCTTTCTCGAGCTTTACGTTTTTTCTTCTTCTTGCCATCACTGCCTGGGGGTTCGGGGCTGGGAGTGTGTACCAGTTCGTAGCGAGCAGCCTGGGCCTTTTCTACCTCCTTCTCCTTTTCCCTTTCCAAAGCCTTCTGTTTTTCTTTCTCTTGTATGGCGTTAGAGCGTGCCACCTGTTCTTTGGCTTCTCTGTCAGGATCAAAACTACTACCATCCACGAAATATTCAGAAATTCCAAATGCTTCCCGGAGCCTTGCGTTCTTTTCGTGTTGAGCTTCTGCCAGCTGGTGGGTCTCAGTCACGCTGCAACAATGGATAATAATGAAGGTGGTGTTTTAAATTAAAAAGTAATTATTTTATAAAAAATAAAACAAACTGGTGAAAGAATTTAAACCAAAAAAAGTTGGGCTAATTTTTCCAGTATTTTATTAACCAAATATTTACAAAATCAGAACCATTACAGAATTGTGTATCAAAATTTTCAAAATATAGTACAACTTCTATATAGTAAATTCTCCACTTCCCGAATTTGTTTCAAGGATCCTGACACATAGAACACTTAACGATATTTTGGCGAATTTCTATTCAAACGAATATTTTCTAGCTTGACAATTTAAAATCAGGCTATTTTTTCATTAGAGATAATAAAATATATTTCAACGTCAATGCCATCGAGGATTATCCAACCCTTTGCGAGCCATCTAGTTTTTCAATGAATACACATACATTTATATTTAAACATGTACATATAACTTCATAAATTTAATTTGCAGTTGTATTTGCATTCATGCATAATATACTCGTATCACTACAATCATAAAATGGCAAAATGAAGCAGAAATTGTGTGTGCAAGTGAAAAGTTGAAGCTCTTAGATGAAATCAACAAAGGCGTTAAAAAGAGGGACAAAGCAGTGCGTTTTGGTATACTTCCGAACACCTTATTTACAATTTTCAAAAACTGGGACTTCATTATTAGACAAAGCGAACACCAGGATATTATTGACAGCATGACAAATATAGATGTATAACTAACAAAGAAATAAGATATAAAATGAAGGCACAAGAAAGAGTATTAAACAGAATCGAACTAAGAAGTCTGAAATGGTTCGGGCACCTGAATGGAAAACTGCAGATGGCCCTCATAAATATTTTAATGAAAACTACCGAGAAGAATAAAAAAAGGAAGACTCAAACGATCGTAGAACAAGGGAGTATGGGCGGCATTGGAGGTGCAAGGGTTAACCGAAGAAGATAACAGAGATGTGTGACGAATTGTCACAAGAAGGCGGTGAATAACTGTATAATACAGAATATACATAAATAGTTTCATGTAGAGTGAAAATTTAAAAAATCAGAAGAATTATGGAGTTCTAGAATGAAACTTGAAAATTAACCTTAAGTTTTCATTGTTTTTTTCATTTTAAAAATGCATACAAAATTATAGACTAAATTTAAATGGTAACATTATACCATTAAAGCTCTATTTTTGCAGGAAAAATTAAAGAATTTTTCACCAAAAATTGGGTACTCGTACTTTCAATATTCAAAAGTTGTACCTTAACCGTACATGGTGATCGGAGTGTAGACTTATACAGGAAACATTATATTCTTAAAATGCAGTATGGAGTATCATTTTAGGCCCAAATATAAAACTTCTTCTTCTGTTAACTACCTACAATTGAGTGGGAGAAGAGAAGTTCCTCTACATGGTTTACGATTGTCACAGATGTTCGTATGACAACCGGTTGCATAGCGGAGCACTACGGACGCTGGTCATACAGTATTCATAGTCCAGCACAATCTGCGCTTGTCAGTACTCGGATGGGTGGACCAATATGCAACCGACTGTGCTTCTGAGGGTAAGTAAAACCGTCGGTCCCGGTTGTCAAATATAAAACAAACCGAAAAATCATAGAACTTTAAATTGAAACTGGATTTATATAAAATTGTAGCCGAAATAAATCGTTATTACTATTAAGGTAACATTTCTAGAACAAAAGGGCTGTTTCATTTAAGCTTTAAATTATAAAAAATGAGAGTAATTATAAAATTTTTGACCCAATAATTTATATTGAATTAATAATTTACTTTCAAATATTTATAAACAATTGTACGGTACCCTAAATTTACGTGGTAATATTATACTGATGAAGGTTGTATTTCCAGCAGTAATTGTATTTTTTAATTGTAATCGAAAGACCTACATTTATATATTCAAAAAATTATAATATTTTGTACTTAATTCTTATGTTAAAGGGTTACTTCATTTTCGATATTTATAGAAAATTGTATCTTAAATGTAAATGGTTTCATAGTTTCATCTATACACCAAAATATATA